>JBBPBX010097280.1:2033-12884 GCA_038048925.1 Garcialebias charrua
TTTCGAATCTGTCTTTTTCTCCGAGATGAACTTCAACAAAGACAGATTCGAAATCTTACTTAACTGTTAGATGAAGTCTTGGTTCAGTTTCTCAGTCCAAAATTATATACAGGTAACAACATTGGCTGCCCTACTATCACAGCAACTGTATTCTGCGATTTTGATGAATACAAAATCGTAGAATTTCATGATTTCTGGCATCATGATTTCTGGCAAACCGATCAACAAATGAGTGACTCATTTGTTGATCGGTTTGCCAGAAATCATCAAATTATGTTTGTATTCTGCATCTGTCTGTTAGCAAAATATCTTATGAACAACTGAACAGATTTTGATTAAACTTTCAAGAAATAATCACTGAATGGCTCTCTACGACTGGTTGACTTTTAAAGTACATCCATGGTGTTGGTCTGTTAGCAAAATATCTCATGACCCTCTGGACAGATTTTGAAAAATCTTTCAAGAAATAATAAACGGATGTTTCTTTACTGCTGATTAACTTTTGGATATATTTGAATTGAAGATGGCTGCAGCAGGCAATTGAAATAAGCCAAACTCAAAAATGGTTATAATTCAGTTAATTTTACAGATATGGAGTTAAGTGATTGTTTGTTTAAAGTTATTTAAAGTTATTTTATATATTCTTTTAAATAATGGGGTGATATAAGATTTTTTTCTTCTTTCTGCACTCTTTTCATTCAATGTTTTATTTTTGATGAATGTTTTATTTTGTCTCTTTTAAATGAATGAATAAATAAATGAAATAAAATATTAAATAGCTTTACATCTGCTAAGTTCTTGGCATAAACCAACACAGACATGTTCCTGTTTTTAGTGTTTTACATGCTTTATATTGTAGCTGTACAGTATTATGATATGATGTGAAGCCACGGAGCTACCAGGCGGAAGCTGAAACAGCTGCCGTAATCAGAGCGCACAATCCGGCATGAAAAAGAAAAACACACCGCTGGCTGAAGCCCTGAGCACGATGGAATGTCCGGCCGGCGTAAAACTAACTTGACCACGGTTTAATGTGACGCAGATGTGTTTAGCTCGATCTGCAAACATTGAACGTTTTTGTCTTGCGGTGTTGAGGGTAAAATATTTCCACACAACGCACATGTTACGATGAAAAGTCGGCTAGCTGCTAGCTAAGATGCTACGTGACTCACCAGTGTTGTCCGATCTTGCGACAGAAACAAGCGTCCAGATCCATGTAAACAATCCATAACGTGACCAGCTCCATGTAAACAATCCATAAACAAACGACCCGCTCTTTCAAAACGATGCCAAAACAAACCCAACAGAGTACTCAGTCAGCCCCTCACGCTTGTAGCTGCCTGCAAACTATGAACTGGATTTCCTGAATGTGAGGCGGGTCTTGTTACTCTGGGTTCATGAGACACGCCTCCGTTCAGGAAATCCATCCCATAGTTTGAAGCCAACGTGCATCATGGGTTGGATCGATACGTAAACAAGGCTGGTATCGGCATAGACGTTCTATATATGATATCTATGGGTATCGGTATGTGCCATGAGCATTGGTTCCGCTTCTGCTGTGAGGACGGGCCACAGGGCGGGCCAAGGTCCATCATACATGGGCACGGGCCCGTGTGGGCCCGTGTGTAGAACCGCCAGTGTGTGGGGACAAGGTTGATGCAGCTTTGTGAGGAAAATCACATGCTACGCTTCCACTGCTCGAGCCTTGTGTGTCCTTCATGAATAATAAAGGAGCAGCAGCAATGTGTGAACGTGGGAATGATCCTTTGTGGCCGGCAGACTCAAGATAATTTATTGATAAGGAGCCCAGTTTCCCTTCAAAATCAGGAGGAAAGTTCTGGTCCAACTTTCATCCTTTTACACGTACAGTAGCGTGATCACAGCCGTTTCTCAGAGGGTGTGAAAAATGTGTCTGCTTTGGGGCATCCGACGTGCTCTCCTGTGGTGTGAACGTGTCACGTGGTCATCTGGCTAGTGTATTAGCCGGCCCCTTGATCCTAATGGAGCGGGGGCTGGGACACATGCCCTTTCCCACCTGTCTTAGCGAGAGGTGTAGGGTCTGTTCGCAGACGCCTCTGGGTCTGTCTTTTGGAGACAGGTTCAAAGGCACCCTGCTGGGTCTGATACATCTGAAGCTACTCAGTGTCGCGCTCCTGCCGCGTGGCCACCTGGTGGGTGTTCTTTGCCTGCGGGCGTGCTTGGGGCACTCACTGTCTGGGGTTGGGCTCTTGGGCGTGTGTCGGCTCTGCCTGGTGGCTGCCTGGTGGGGCTCGGGTCTCCTGACAGGAGGTGGAACACCTGGAGAGCTGGTGCAAAGACAATAACCTTCACATGAATGTGAAGAAGACAAAGGAGATGATTGTGGACTTCAGAAGGAACAAACACACCCACACTCCACTGAACATAAGTGGATCGGCAGTGGAAGTGGTCTCCAGCTACAAGTACTTGGGTGTAAACATCAATGATAACCTCAGCTGGAGCACCAACACCACCAGCTTGATCAAGAAAGGTCATCAGAGACTCTACTTACTCAGACGGCTAAGACGAGCTGGTCTGAGCAGCCCAGTCCTCACCTCCTTCTACAGGTGTGCAGTGGAGAGCATCCTGTGCTCCAGCATCAACGTGTGGCATGGAGGCTGCACAGTTGCAGAGAGGAAAGCTCTACAGAGAGTGGTGAAGGCTGCACAGAAGTCTGTTGGAGTCAGTCTCCCCACCATCACAGACATTTACACCTCCAGATGCAGGAAAAGAGCCACCTGCATCATGAAAGACCTCACTCACCCAGCACACTCACTCTTTGCCCCACTCCCCTCAGGACGGAGGTTGAGGAGCATCAAATGTAGAACCACTAGACTGAGGAACAGCTTCTACCCTGAGGCTGTCAGACTCATGAATTTTCATTCATTCATTCATTCAACCTTTATTTATACAGGCTAGCCTCGTTGAGTCACGGGGACTCATTTACAAGAGGGACCTGTCTCACTCACACCAAACAACCATCCACTCTCTCACTCACACCTAGGGTCAATTTAGAGTCACCAATCAGCCTAACATGCATGTTTTTTGGTCTGTGGGAGGAAACCGGAGTACCCGGAGGAAATCCACGCATGCACGGGGAGTACATGCAAACTCCACCCAGAAAGGCCCCCGGACCGGGATTTGAACCGGTGTAGTGATATAGGCCTCTGTCTTGACCTTCAAGGACACCTCTCTGCATCTCTTTGGAACTCTCAGTGTTACACCTTCTTGAAGCCTTCAAGGAGACGAGTAAACACTATTTTGGTTAACAATTATCATGAATTAATGGACACTAATTAATCAGATTGAACTTTCTCTTTAATGTGTGTTAATTCAGAATTGATCAAACAGTATTTTTGTCATTTCAATGATGATTTTACTAAGCTGGTATATTTTAAATATGACAAAGTTAAGAGAACATCTCAGAATGATCGTGCTTTAAACTGTCTGTTCTATGCAGAATGTGTCTAAAGTTGAATGAACAATTCTTCGTATTTGTTTGAACTGTTTTTGTTTCGAAGGAGAAGTTCTAGACATAACTTAATCTTCGGTCTCCCGTCCGTTCTAAAAACAATTCATCTGTGCTTAAACAGAGAGTGCTCTGTTTTCACACCTGCAGGTTTTTGTTTTGTCTCCGTGCTGGGACTCAGTTCTCAGCACTCACTGGGTTTTAGAGTTCTGAGGGAGAAGGGAAGACGCACGGACGTTTTTCTCCAAGCTGATGTACGTTCCGGCCAGGCACCAAAGGCCCACGTCTTCAGCAAAGGTTCAAACAGCACGTCAGCTGTGAACCACTTCGAGTGTCACAGCTCCAAGCGGTGACACTCTTTCTGAAGTTATCTTGAACAAAACCAGAACCAGGCATCACTCTGGGAGGCCGACGCAGACTTCACGAGACCGTGGCAAGATGAAAGTGGTCGCCTGTAAAACGCAGCAGCCTGCGCGTCTGGCTTGACTAATTTACCGGAGTTGAGACAGGATCATCTTCACGAAGGTAAAAGTGTTTCATCACGGGACGGACGTCCAGCCGAAACCGAGCAGAGGGTGCTATCACTGGTTAAACATCTCAAGATAAGATTCAACCATTTCATTTCAATCTTTTATCTTTCCTCCTTAAACTCCTCCTTATGTTTATTTTCATCATGGTAAACTTTAAGTAATGTGCCAACAGAAAGGTCCAACTGTCTGTTTGTTTTAATTTGAATTCTTGTCAACGTAGTTATTAAATCAGAGCTAATATCGATACAAATGTTTATGTAATTTTTGTGATAGTTTCAATAAAAGGTCTATTTTTTTGGTAGACCAACATAAATTGAAGTCTAAGCGTGAAATTACATTTCTGGCTAATCACCTCGTTAGATTTGTTGATTTAATCTGAAAAAGTTGAGACCCCGTGAATTGGTGTCAAGTTTGTGCAGATTAAACTCTGCTCAGACTGGCGCATCTAAAGATATAGGTAAGTCAGTAAACTGACTAATAACTCCTATATTGTTACATTTATTGGTGGCTCGTCCGAGTTCCTGGAACGTTTATTAAGTTGTTTGGTGTAGCTTATTTTTGTTGACGGTGTTTGTTGGCATTAGTTTGCATCCTGGTTTTGGGCTTATAAGAATAGTTTTGGCTGGTGAGTGTCCGGGAGTTGCTAATTGTGGCATTGTCTGGATTATTTTCCCGTTAGAATTATTTTTCATTCACATTTGAGCGTATGCTTGGAGCGGGTGCGTGATAAATGTTTTGTCTGTGCTTGTGAGACGTTTCATTACGTGTCACGAGGCTGCATGCATCTTTCATTGTTGTGACCGCCGAGTCACGATCCTGTTTCATTCTATTACATCTGCGATTTATTGTTGAAGGTCTGTTTCACACATTTGCTGCTCCATTCTTACCTAATCTGTTACAACGTGTTTGCCGAGGTTCGGGAAAACCCACTCCGCGAGTTTGGACCGGATGTATTCCGGTTCCGTTTGACGTAAAGTCCGTTGTTGTACACAGTTAGAGTGCTGCCTCCCCTGGGGACGTGAGGGTTAGCTTGGTTGTGTTTCAGCTCGTTGACAGTATTTTCTGCGGTGTAAAAATACGTTTATTTTGTGGAAGAGAGTCCAGTACCTTGGGTCGAAATGCTAAACGGTACCGGGACAAGATGGCTGCTTAAAACGCTGTGATTGGTCCATTGTGTGTCACGTTCAAGAACGTTGGTTTCTGTGGACTCTGGTTGTCAGATTCATTTTTGCACACATTTCTAACAGTTTATTTGTGTTGTTTGAGTTCTATGCACGTGATATCGTCGAAGACTGGCTTAACCGCGGTGTTTTGCGATGTTTGTGACTGTTTTAGAACGTTAAAAAGTCCGTTCCTCGCTAGAGTTCAAAAGACCGCAGGTCCGTGAACGCACCGCTCGAACGGCACGTCGCCTGTGGGCGGCGTTGGGTTTGGAAGACACAATTTCCCATGAACACTTGGGTTTTAGAACTACAGTTCTGTCTTCGCTGTGATTGGTCGATTTCGCTGTGAGTGTTGACGCATGCGCAGTGGGTGAAGCCCGCTCCTCGTCAACTTTCACTTCACAGCTTATCTCAGACGAGTTTCCGTGCTTGTTTGTCCATTACTGTCATTAAAAAGACTGTTTAATCGCGGTGTTTTTGGGATTTTAGTGGGTGGACAGAGCCGGTAGCTCTGAAAACTGCCGATCGCCATGTGACCAGGTCACGTGACACCGATTTTGCCGGTTTTATGAGGACCGACCTTATTTCTTTTAAACGCAGTTTAAAAGTTTTCACAGTTCAACCGATTTTGCTCACATGATTTCGTTTTTGTGAGCCTGGGGCTCTGAAGCTGTACCACGTAACGCTTTGGGTCTGTCTGCTTGATGCTTTTCATCCGTGTTAGATGTCAGTGGGCTGAAAGCTACGGCTGCGCTCACTGGTGATAACAGCGCCTCTATAGCGGTCAGATAGAGAAATTACAGTCGCTGTGATAAACTCACTCCCAGCGCTGTGACCCCTGCTGGTTACATTAGAAGACGCAGTCTTCCTGTAATGTGTACATGGTAACTGTTCCTGTTTTAAACGGGAAACATTTTGAGAATATTGTACTCACAGCACACTTGAATTTGATTTTCACATATAATCAAATGTTGATGGCAGAACAGTTACACAGATTTAATACAGACATGTATGTTTTTAGATAAAACTTAACAGTTTATCTTTAATTCTGTGCAAAACTGGCTCTCTGTCCCTATTTTTATTTTAAACTGCAAGTTTAAAATAACACACATGAGGCTTCTTTTGTCTTGGTTTTTCACAAAAAATCTCAAAACGACAGCCGTTTTTGTTTGACCTTGTCACAGGTCGACAAATTACTAAACATCACTGACTTTTATTTCATTTAACATCTTGGATGTTTTCTGAGCAGCTCATACACTTTGCATATTTGCAAGCTGCGAAATGAGACCCGCTTTACTTGATTTTTCACAGAACATCAGTACAAAGATGGACGTTCAAACAGGTGAACCACCTGAGGAGGCCTCTTGTTCTGTTTATCCTAGATGGATGGATGGGGGCCTTGGGATTCCTGCCCGTGCTTGCCGCAAAAAGGGGGAATCTGCCTCATCGTATGCTAATTACTTAGCTGCTAGGAACGTCCGTCAGGATAAGTGGGAAAGTCCCCTGTCATTCTACGACAGGCTAATCTCGGTCTACTCCGGGGGCAAAACTATTCCTGGACTAGAGGAAAATATGGAGTTTAAACGTCTTTTCATTATGAATCTTATGCCTTTTCAAATGAAATGTGTTCATTTCAAGGTTGATTGCGAAAAAGATTCCATGGAAGTGATAAGACAATATGCTACGTCAGTTTTTGAGGCCGAAATACAACCTAGGATACCATCAGAGGTTTGTACAGGTCAAAAGGTCACATCCCACTCGCAGACATTAGGAGAGGTTCCCTCTCCTTCAGAGTGCAACAGTGAACAGGTCCCTCATGATAACAAACAACAGGTCAGTTCCAGCTGGACCAGTGACTCAGATCGATTCACAGGAGGTTCTTCTGCCCCTGCCCCTCAGGTTGAAAACCTTGAGATGAGCAGTGAACCACACAGGGTAGGTGTTCGCTCTCTAGATGAACACAGATGGTTCGGATCGAACCAACAGAGTTCTCTCATGGATCTCACAATGGGTGAGATTCGAAGGCGGTTGCATGGACACTGTGAACCATTGAAAAATGGTCTGTCCCGACATGTACCCGCGAGAAGCGGCCCTCCTGCCCCTGCCCCTCGAGCTGCACAGCTCGAGACATGCAATGAGTCACATATGCTCCAGATTATGGAAACGACGCCTCCGCGCGAGGACGTGACTGAGGTTGTGGTTTGTTTGTCAAATGATTTGAATGTTACAGTGGTTGACCAAGCTGAGACAACGTGTGACGTGGTCCTTGATGATAACACAAACAACGTTGTTCAACCTGACGAAGCGACGCGCAGCACTGCCTTTTGCTACAACTCAGTGCACACAGTTGACATCAACAACGTCAACACTGACATAAATACTGACAGCAAACAAATTGCTGAGAATCCACATCCTGAAGGTCATGAGGCAGACAGCCATCATGATGCTGACAGCGACGATGATTACACGGACAGAGTCACACGTACACAGACACGTGTGGAAAAACCTGAACGGTTTCTGTGTCACTTTGTAAGAAGGGGTAAAGCTAAGAGAGCTTACCTCCCACTCACATTGGAAGGGGTCCTAGAGCAAGAAGCGCTCCTGGTTAGCGGCTCAGACGTGTCTACCATGTCAGCCGAACTGTTTGAGGAGCTGAGGACCGCCGCTAACGATGTTGGCAGGCAAATACCCTTTGTGAGATACACTTATGGTGAGCAACAGGGCCTCGCAAAGACGAGAACAACCCTAATAGCCATGGTTCACATGCAGATTGGCGAAATGTCACTATACCATCCGGTATATGTGTCTGAACTTGACTCACTCCAGACTCCATTTGTGGTTGGCCAAGATTTTATAAATCGCTTTGAAGCGATTATAAATTATGGCAATCAGACATTGTGGACCACAGTGAGCAGTCCACTGCCAATCGTGGTACCTCCCCAAGGTCAGGACACTGACTGTCTAACAACAGGTACCGCTGAGGTCACATGGGATTCCCCAACCGAGACCACAGACCCGGTAAGTGAACCTTCAACTACAGGTGAGACAGAGGAGACTCAACAGTTGGACCAGACTCTGGACCAACACGAGAACCTCCTCTGCGAGCTGACACCTTCAGCACTCACTGACCACTTCCTACCACAGGTAGAAGAGGGTGTGGAGACCCAAGGGTCCCACACCGATGACGCTGTACTGTCCTGTGGGACAGGTAATTCGGCAAACAACCAAGTTTGCAGTGAAGTCTTGGTTCAAGGGCATCTGAGTCCAGAAAGTGACAGTCTGCAACACTCTGACAGTCACTGGGACTTCATTGTTACTGATTTTGAGGATCCCTCCTCAAACAAAAGGGGGCAGACTCACACTTCCTACCACAGGTAGAAGAAGGTGTGGAGATCCAAGAGTCCCACACCGATGACGCTGTACTGTCCTGTGGGACAGGTAATTCGGCATACAGCCAAGCTTTCAGTGAAGTCTTGGTTCAAGGACATCTGAGCCCACGTAGTGACAGTCTACAACACGCTGACAGTCACTTGGACTTCATTGTTACTGATTTTGAGGACCCCTCCTCAAACAAAAGGGGGGCAGACTCACACTTCCTACCACAGGTAGAGGACGGTGTAGAGATCCAAGGATCACACACCGAGAACGCTGTGCTGTCCTCTGGGACAGGTAATTCAGTTATCATCCAAGCTTTCAATGAAACCTTGGTTCAAGAGCATTTGAATCTAGAACTACTCAGAGATGACATAGTTCTTACAGACTCAAAGAGCACCTCTTCATTCATGAAGTGGGAAGACATACATCACAACGACAGAGACACGCCTGCGACGGCGCCGACAGTTGTGACACACCTGCATTACGCAGAAAGAGGTAAACGTACAGAGATACGTTGGCCGAAACCTATAAGGTTCCTGTACAAGGTTCCCCATAAACTGCGCGAACAGCTTAAACTAAACAATGGCATCCTAACTCGTGCCCATGGACGGACGTCCACACCCGTGTGCTTGGTCCCTCATGACCACAGGGGGGTGATGTTAGGCCATGCCCATGTCAAGGACAAAGATTTCAATAACCCCACAAACGACAAAGATCTCGCAAACTCACAGACTTCATGGGAAAAGAAGGTCGTCCAAGCACAGGATAGTAAATAAGCTTAAACAGTTTAAACTATTCTAGTTGCGAAAAGAAACCGTTCCAACTAGAACTTAGAAACGCTAAGCATAAAACCCACAACAAAAACTAACCTTAACAACCGTTTAAATCTGCAGGATTTAATTGACATCGGTTATAAAGCTAAGAACTGTTTTTCTTGTGTGTGACGTGGAATCTGACGACCAGAGTGAGTTTGACGTAGTGAAACGTTGTTTTTTAGTTGCTTAATTGCTACTTTTGTGTTATTGAAGTTGTTATTGTTTTCTGAACACTCCCAGCCAAAAGAGGTTTTGATTGTTGATAAGTTGAAGACTTAAATGGATTTTAACTATGCCAACATGCTGTTCATTTTGTTAAAGATCTCAATCTTTGATGAGTCATAGTAGATTAATACTACTTAAGGTACTATAATCTACACTGATCTCCCAATCATTTAGGTAGAACCGATTCGATCGTTTCTATTCTAGATCTATTCATTTTGATGAGTCTCGCCATAGACTTCAAAATTTTTAGGGATTACCAAATCTTGCGTCGTTCGTCTAAAAGACAACAGACATTTAGACCAAACTAGATTTCATTTTTTTATTTTAGTTTAACCTAAACTAAATAATGAATGGAGGAATAGTTTGAATGAAGAGGCCTTCGTTACAGAAGCCCTCCACATTTCTATAGGTATAGATCCCTATTTCTGATTTTTACAGCATTGATCCACCCCTTAATTGGTAATTGTAGCTGATCTAATCCATGATAGCTTACATACCAGGTGCATATAGGTAAGGCCTAATGTAGAATCCCAATCATAAGCCCACCTAAAACCACATAATTGCATGACACATTGAACCAGGGTGGCACCGACTGGAAGCCATCCAGCCTGCAACCTTCGATGTGGGGACCTGCTGATCCAACGTTGGTCTTCAACCTTCATCCAAGGCCCGCCTCCTCTGCTTCAATCGAGGGATCCCCTCTACATGCTGATTAAAACTATTCTTGCTGATGAAATCAATAACCCCCATCGTTGTGGATTTACCGTTGTGGATTATAAGACTTTGTTTTCCAAGGGATCACAGACTCAGTTCTCCATGGGTTAACAGACTATGTTTTCCAAAGGATTAAAAGCTTGCCGCAATGGGATTACCTACGAACAGTATGGAATTTCCAAAAACATTATGGGAGTATATTTTTGAATTTTTTTTTTCCCACTTGCTGGATTACATAGAGGTCAGAGACATTCGGTGGTATCCTTTCGTGTTGGAACTCATCCCCAAGGACAGGCGATGACTTCCAAAAAGGGGGACTGTAGTGATATAGGCCTCTGTCTTGACCTTCAAGGACACCTCTCTGCATCTCTTTGGAACTCTCAGTGTTACACCTTCTTGAAGCCTTCAAGGAGACGAGTAAACACTATTTTGGTTAACAATTATTATGAATTAATGGACACTAATTAATCAGATTGAACTTTCTCTTTAATGTGTGTTAATTCAGAATTGATCAAACAGTATTTTTGTCATTTCAATGATGA
>JBBPBX010097281.1:0-5000 GCA_038048925.1 Garcialebias charrua
GGGTCTGGAGGTCTGGGTGTATGGTCTGGGTCCCCACCTATGCAGCGCCCCATGATAGACGGCCAGGGTGTCCCCAGGGAAGTGTCCAGGGCCTGGGACATGTCCCCGGAGGAGCGAATCGGCCGCCCGGGGCAGGTTCTCCGGGGTGTGGGGGGGAGACGGTGGGTGGCAGCCGGGTCCGGCGGTGTGGGTGTGTGGTCTGGGTCCCCCCCGAGGCAGCGCCCCATGATAGACGGCCAGGGTGTCCCCAGGGAAGTGTCCAGGGCCTGGGACATGTCCCCGGAGGAGTGAAACGGCCGCCCTGGGCACCTTCTCCGGGGTGTGGGGGGTGAGACGGTGGGTGGCCGCCGGGTCTGGAGGTCTGGGTGTATGGTCTGGGTCCCCACCTATGCAGCGCCCCATGATAGACGGCCAGGGTGTCCCCAGGGAAGTGTCCAGGGCCTGGGACATGTCCCCGGAGGAGCGAATCGGCCGCCCTGGGCACCTTCTCCGGGGTGTGGGGGGGAGACGGTGGGTGGCAGCCGGGTCCGGCGGTGTGGGTGTGTGGTCTGGGTCCCCCCCGAGGCAGCGCCCCATGATAGACGGCCAGGGTGTCCCCAGGGAAGTGTCCAGGGCCTGGGACATGTCCCCGGAGGAGCGAACGGCCGCCCTGGGCACCTTCTCCGGGGTGTGGGGGGGAGACGGTGGGTGGCAGCCGGGTCCGGCGGTGTGGGTGTGTGGTCTGGGTCCCCCCCGAGGCAGCGCCCCATGATAGACGGCCAGGGTGTCCCCAGGGAAGTGTCCAGGGCCTGGGACATGTCCCCGGAGGAGTGAAACGGCCGCCCTGGGCACCTTCTCCGGGGTGTGGGGGGTGAGACGGTGGGTGGCCGCCGGGTCTGGAGGTCTGGGTGTATGGTCTGGGTCCCCACCTATGCAGCGCCCCATGATAGACGGCCAGGGTGTCCCCAGGGAAGTGTCCAGGGCCTGGGACATGTCCCCGGAGGAGCGAATCGGCCGCCCGGGGCAGGTTCTCCGGGGTGTGGGGGGGAGACGGTGGGTGGCAGCCGGGTCCGGCGGTGTGGGTGTGTGGTCTGGGTCCCCCCCGAGGCAGCGCCCCATGATAGACGGCCAGGGTGTCCCCAGGGAAGTGTCCAGGGCCTGGGACATGTCCCCGGAGGAGTGAAACGGCCGCCCTGGGCACCTTCTCCGGGGTGTGGGGGGTGAGACGGTGGGTGGCCGCCGGGTCTGGAGGTCTGGGTGTATGGTCTGGGTCCCCACCTATGCAGCGCCCCATGATAGACGGCCAGGGTGTCCCCAGGGAAGTGTCCAGGGCCTGGGACATGTCCCCGGAGGAGCGAATCGGCCGCCCTGGGCACCTTCTCCGGGGTGTGGGGGGGAGACGGTGGGTGGCAGCCGGGTCCGGCGGTGTGGGTGTGTGGTCTGGGTCCCCCCCGAGGCAGCGCCCCATGATAGACGGCCAGGGTGTCCCCAGGGAAGTGTCCAGGGCCTGGGACATGTCCCCGGAGGAGTGAAACGGCCGCCCTGGGCACCTTCTCCGGGGTGTGGGGGGTGAGACGGTGGGTGGCCGCCGGGTCTGGAGGTCTGGGTGTATGGTCTGGGTCCCCACCTATGCAGCGCCCCATGATAGACGGCCAGGGTGTCCCCAGGGAAGTGTCCAGGGCCTGGGACATGTCCCCGGAGGAGCGAATCGGCCGCCCGGGGCACCTTCTCCGGGGTGTGGGGGGGAGACGGTGGGTGGCAGCCGGGTCCGGAGGTATGGGTGTATGGTCTGGGTCCCCACCGAGGCAGCGCCCCATGATAGACGGCCAGGGTGTCCCCAGGGAAGTGTCCAGGGCCTGGGACATGTCCCCGGAGGAGTGAAACGGCCGCCCGGGGCACCTTCTCCGGGGTGTGGGGGGTGAGACGGTGGGTGGCCGCCGGGTCTGGAGGTCTGGGTGTATGGTCTGGGTCCCCACCTATGCAGCGCCCCATGATAGACGGCCAGGGTGTCCCCAGGGAAGTGTCCAGGGCCTGGGACATGTCCCCGGAGGAGCGAATCGGCCGCCCGGGGCAGGTTCTCCGGGGTGTGGGGGGGAGACGGTGGGTGGCAGCCGGGTCCGGCGGTGTGGGTGTGTGGTCTGGGTCCCCCCCGAGGCAGCGCCCCATGATAGACGGCCAGGGTGTCCCCAGGGAAGTGTCCAGGGCCTGGGACATGTCCCCGGAGGAGTGAAACGGCCGCCCTGGGCACCTTCTCCGGGGTGTGGGGGGTGAGACGGTGGGTGGCCGCCGGGTCTGGAGGTCTGGGTGTATGGTCTGGGTCCCCACCTATGCAGCGCCCCATGATAGACGGCCAGGGTGTCCCCAGGGAAGTGTCCAGGGCCTGGGACATGTCCCCGGAGGAGCGAATCGGCCGCCCGGGGCACCTTCTCCGGGGTGTGGGGGGGAGACGGTGGGTGGCAGCCGGGTCCGGCGGTGTGGGTGTGTGGTCTGGGTCCCCCCCGAGGCAGCGCCCCATGATAGACGGCCAGGGTGTCCCCAGGGAAGTGTCCAGGGCCTGGGACATGTCCCCGGAGGAGTGAAACGGCCGCCCTGGGCACCTTCTCCGGGGTGTGGGGGGGAGACGGTGGGTGGCAGCCGGGTCCGGAGGTCTGGGTGTATGGTCTGGGTCCCCACCGAGGCAGCGCCCCATGATAGACGGCCAGGGTGTCCCCAGGGAAGTGTCCAGGGCCTGGGACATGTCCCCGGAGGAGCGAAACGGCCGCCCGGGGCACCTTCTCCGGGGTGTGGGGGGGAGACGGTGGGTGGCCGCCGGGTCTGGAGGTCTGGGTGTGTGGTCTGGGTCCCCACCTATGCAGCGCCCCATGATAGACGGCCAGGGTGTCCCCAGGGAAGTGTCCAGGGCCTGGGACATGTCCCCGGAGGAGCGAATCGGCCGCCCTGGGCACCTTCTCCGGGGTGTGGGGGGGAGACGGTGGGTGGCAGCCGGGTCCGGCGGTGTGGGTGTGTGGTCTGGGTCCCCCCCGAGGCAGCGCCCCATGATAGACGGCCAGGGTGTCCCCAGGGAAGTGTCCAGGGCCTGGGACATGTCCCCGGAGGAGCGAATCGGCCGCCCTGGGCACCTTCTCCGGGGTGTGGGGGGGAGACGGTGGGTGGCAGCCGGGTCCGGCGGTGTGGGTGTGTGGTCTGGGTCCCCCCCGAGGCAGCGCCCCATGATAGACGGCCAGGGTGTCCCCAGGGAAGTGTCCAGGGCCTGGGACATGTCCCCGGAGGAGCGAATCGGCCGCCCTGGGCACCTTCTCCGGGGTGTGGGGGGGAGACGGTGGGTGGCAGCCGGGTCCGGCGGTGTGGGTGTGTGGTCTGGGTCCCCCCCGAGGCAGCGCCCCATGATAGACGGCCAGGGTGTCCCCAGGGAAGTGTCCAGGGCCTGGGACATGTCCCCGGAGGAGTGAAACGGCCGCCCTGGGCACCTTCTCCGGGGTGTGGGGGGGAGACGGTGGGTGGCCGCCGGGTCTGGAGGTATGGGTGTGTGGTCTGGGTCCCCACCTATGCAGCGCCCCATGATAGACGGCCAGGGTGTCCCCAGGGAAGTGTCCAGGGCCTGGGACATGTCCCCCGGAGGAGCGAAACAGCTGCCCGGGGCAGGTTCACCTGGGTGTGGGGGGGAGACGGTGGGTGGCAGCCGGGTCCGGCGGTGTGGGTGTGTGGTCTGGGTCCCCCCCGAGGCAGCGCCCCATGATAGACGGCCAGGGTGTCCCCAGGGAAGTGTCCAGGGCCTGGGACATGTCCCCGGAGGAGCGAATCGGCCGCCCGGGGCAGGTTCTCCGGGGTGTGGGGGGGAGACGGTGGGTGGCAGCCGGGTCCGGCGGTGTGGGTGTGTGGTCTGGGTCCCCCCCGAGGCAGCGCCCCATGATAGACGGCCAGGGTGTCCCCAGGGAAGTGTCCAGGGCCTGGGACATGTCCCCGGAGGAGCGAAACAGCCGCCCGGGGCAGGTTCAACGGGGTGTGGGGGGGGGAGAGGGTGAGTGGCCGCCGGGTCCGGAGGTATGGGTGTATGGTCTGGGTCCCCACCTAGGCAGCGCCCCATGATAGACGGCCAGGGTGTCCCCCGGGAAGTGTCCAGGCCCTGGGAGGGGTGAATCTGCCGCCCGGGGCACCTTCAACGGTGGCTCCCCGGGGCTAGGAAAGTGCCAGAAACACCTGCCTAGGATCGTTGCGAAGGTCTCGCCGAGACCTTCGCAACGATGCAAGCCCCGTATTTTTAGCACGTTCCTAGCCCAAGTTAGCGTTTTGAAATTACAGGTAGTCCTCGACTTACGCCAGCGGCGCCTCATGGCTCCGGTACCCATACGGGTGACCCAAGCTGTCGTGTGATGCCTTTTTCTGGGGCTCGAGAGCGAGAGCTTTCCAACGCAGCGAGAACCGCGTCTCTACGCCCTTCCTAGCCTGAGATATATGCGGATGGACGAGCCGCTGCGCCTGCCGTATTGTCCGCATACGAGGCCCACCCTCCGATTTTAAAATGGAGCTACGGCATAAAACTTGACCTCTATTCACATCTACGGACTGAGCCCGTTCCAACCCGACCCTCGGTTTCCCCGTAGCACGAACGGCGGGCGAGATACGGGCGTCTAAAGGTCCGTTGTCAAACGGCCACAACTTCATGAAAAATGGAGCTACGGCATAAAACTTGGTATTTTTCCGCATCTACGGACTGAGCCCGTTCCAACCCGACCCTCGGTTTCCCCGTAGCACGAACGGCGGGCGAGATACGGGCGTTTAAAAAGCAGTCGAAAATCAACTATTTTTCAAACGGCCGTATCTCTGCCGTACGACGAGCTAGACCAAGCAGCTCGACACCCATCCGCACCGCCAGACCCAGACCTTTAATTCGGCCTGCTCGGATTTCCGTTAGACCGAAAATTGAGAGAGATACGGGCGTTCGTAGGCCAAAAACGGCGAAAAACGGGTGTTTTTTGACCCGATTTCAAACGTCCATAACTCGGTGAAAAATCGAGCTAGGA
>JBBPBX010097281.1:10000-12884 GCA_038048925.1 Garcialebias charrua
TCGCATTGCTCCGTCGACGTGACCCTCCACGGCGCACGCTCCCCCCTCCGGGGGGGACGGGCGACGCTGGTTGGGCACCGGCGGCGGGGCCAACGCTCGGTCCTTAGTCTCGGACGCGTCTGCCCGTCGGCTGCGCCTCCGGCGGCTCCACCGTCTCCACTCAACGTGCGGCGCGCACGGACCATCCCCAGAGCACGGGGGGGTGGGCCCGGACGCGACGTGCGGGAGACGCACGGGGGTCGACGTGGGGCGCTCGGCGATCCTCGGCACGCGGCCGGCCCTCGGAACACAGTACCCAGCGGCGTGGCGGTCCTGCTCGGCCGTCCGCCGCGGCTCCCGAGTACCCGCTGCTCCGTCCGCGACCCGTCCGGGCCGCGGCGGTGGGTTTGAAGCCTCCGGCCGTCCCTTCCTTCCGGGGGGCGGACGGAGCGCTCGGGAGTTGGAAGGTCGGAGCTTCGCTCCGTTGTCTTGAAGCGTCGGCAAAATCCCAAACACAGACAACTCTCAACGGTGGATCACTCGGCTCGTGCGTCGATGAAGAACGCAGCTAGCTGCGAGAACTAATGTGAATTGCAGGACACATTGATCATCGACACTTCGAACGCACCTTGCGGCCCCGGGTCCTCCCGGGGCCACGTCTGTCTGAGGGTCGCTCAGTCATCAATCGGAGACCTCGCGTCTCCGCGGTTGGGGTGTCGCAGGCGGCTCCGCCCGCCTTCGTCCCCCTAAGTGCAGACCGGTCGGCCCCGGCGCGCGTCGCGCTCGGGCACGTCTCCGGACCGTACCTCCGGCGTCCGTACGGCCCTCCCACGATCCCTTCCCTCCCCAGCCTAGCGTCCTCCGGGACGTGGGGTCGGGGAGCGTGCCTCTTCCCACCGAGCCCGTGGCGTTCGCGGAGGCGCGGCTGCCGTTGGAGAACACTCTCCTCTGCGCTGCCCGCGTCCACGCGTTCGTCCCTCCGGGATCGGTGGGGGAGACCGCTCCCGTGGGGGAAGGAGGACGGGAGGCAAGCCGTGCGGGCGACGTGTCGGCCCCACGGGACGTGCCCACGCGGCCGCGACGGATCCAGGCCCGGCGCGCGTCGCGCTCGGGCACGTCTTCGGACCGTACCTCCGGCGTCCGTACGGCCCTCCCACGATCCCTTCCCTCCCCAGCCTAGCGTCTTTCGGGACGTGGGGTCGGGGAGCGTGCCTCTTCCCACCGAGCCCGTGGCGTTCGCGGAGGCGCGGCTGCCTTTGGAGAACACTCTCCTCTGCGCTGCCCGCGTCCACGCGTTCGTCCCTCCGGGATCGGTGGGGGAGAACGCTCCCGTGGGGGAAGGAGGACGGGAGCCAAGCCGTGCGGGCGACGCGTCGGCCCCACGGGACGTGCCCCCGCGGCCGCGACGGACCCTAGCCGTCCGACCTACATGAGCTCGTCGCGAGCCTCTGTGCGAAGACCCTGGCTTTGGAACCTCTACTCGGTTGTTTGAGACTCCACGCCTTTCGGGGTGGATTGACTCCGCCGAGCACGATGGCCCACTGCCGGGTGATTAATCTGGGTTGTAGGGAAAATGCGCTTTGCTGGTAGAGGCCCCCCACTCTTCGGGGTGGAGGACCTCTGACCATCATTGTTGGTCCTGATCCAGACGTACGGAGCCGCGCACCACTGACCCCTCTCGACCACGACCTCAGATCAGACGAGACGACCCGCTGAATTTAAGCATATTAATAAGCGGAGGAAAAGAAACTAACAAGGATTCCCTCAGTAGCGGCGAGCGAAGAGGGAAGAGCCCAGCGCCGAATCCCCGTCCGTCCGGCGGGCGTGGGAAATGTGGCGTACGGAAGACCTCCTGCCCGGCGCGGCTCGGTGGGCCCAAGTCCTCTTGATCGAGGCTCAGCCCGTGGACGGTGCGAGGCCGGTGGCGGCCCCCGTCGCGCCGGGGTTCGGTCTTCTCGGAGTCGGGTTGCTTGGGAACGCAGCCCAAAGTGGGTGGTAAACTCCATCTAAGGCTAAATACCGGCACGAGACCGATAGCAGACAAGTACCGTAAGGGAAAGTTGAAAAGAACTTTGAAGAGAGAGTTCAAGAGGACGTGAAACCGTTGAGAGGTAAACGGGTGGGGTCCGCGCAGTCTGCCCGGGGGACTCAACCCGGCGGAAGGGACGGCCGCTCGGTGGTAGAGGATCCTCCGCCCTCCGGGGCGGGGGGCTTCCCACCTTGTCCGGCTGGCCCCCGCCGGGCGCATTTCCTCCGCGGTGGTGCGCCGCGACCGGCTCTGGGTCGGCCTGGAAGGGTCTGGGGACGAAGGTGGCTCGCGGTTCCGGCCGCGAGCTTTACAGCGCCCCCTTGCCTGCACCTCGCCGCTTCCCGGGGCCGCGGACCACGTGCCTCGCTGCGCCCTTCCTCCCACGTTCCGGCGCGGGAGGGACGGGGCCCCCTCGCCCCCGGCGCGGCTGCCGGCTGGGACGGACTGTTCACAGTGCGTCCCGGTCGCGCCGCGCCGCCAGGGCGGGGATCGGCCCACGTTTCCCGGTGCGCACGAGGTCAGCGGCGATGTCGGCTACCCACCCGACCCGTCTTGAAACACGGACCAAGAAGTCTAACGCGCGCGCGAGTCAGAGGGCTCACACGAAACCCCGAGGCGCAATGAAGGTGAAGGCCGGCGTCCGCCGGTCGAGGTGGGATCCCGGGCCGCTCCAGGTCCCGGGCGCACCACCGGCCCGCCTCGCCCGTTCCGTCGGGGAGGTGGAGCTAGAGCGCGCGCGGTAGGACCCGAAAGATGGTGAACTATGCCTGGGCAGGGCGAAGCCAGAGGAAACTCTGGTGGAGGCCCGCAGCGGTCCTGACGTGCAAATCGGTCGTCCGACCTGGGTATAGGGGCGAAAGACTAATCGAACCATCT
>JBBPBX010097282.1:0-12884 GCA_038048925.1 Garcialebias charrua
CTTGCTAACAAACAGCTAACAAACACAGAGCTAAAAGAAGTTACCTCCAGACCAGGAGGCCGATAGAGTCAATCCGAGCAGAGGAGCTTTTTTTCGGACACATGAGCTGGCAATGGTCAGTGTACTCCTCTGGAAGTGTCTCCCTAGTGGCCGAAACTGGTACTGCACAGCGACCCTAGCGGCCGAAAGTGGTACTGCACTGCGCCCCTAGCGGCCGAAAGTGGTACTGCACCATTTTCTGCCAAAGTGAAAAACGGTCATAACTGAGACAAAAATTTGTCTAAAAATATGGGAAAAAATCCATAAATAGGTTGCACTGGTGTATAGGTCGCAGGCCTTGAAAAAACATAAAAAGGTGTGACCTATACATCGGAAAATACGGTATCTGCAACGTTTTTATGTCTAGACTGTATTCTGCTTTTACTTCATTTTGTGTGTTGCCTGTTTTTTTGTTTGTTTGTACAGCACTTTGGTTGGCCTTCTTGCTATTTTAAGTGCTCTATAAATAAAATGGCATGGTATATATAGTGTTAAAATATTATTTTTATGTATGGATGTTTCTGAGTGCCCTGAGATGACTTCTGTTGTGACTTGGTGCTATATGAATCAACTGAATATAATTGAACATACTGTATATTCAGATTCAGAGTCAGATATTCTTTATTGTCATTCGCCCTTATGGAAAATAGATATAAAGCTGGTTAGAATATCTGTTAGATGTGTAAACTAGGCCATAAGCCGATAAATAATATATATTTAAAATCAACCACAACACTTTCTGCTGTCAGTAGGAAACTAGGTCCTTATTTCTAATAAGGCCTTTCATGAGAAACAAAACATCAACCTCAAAGGTTCTTGTTCAGTTAACTAAGATCAATTATAAAGTTAAATTATAGTTCACATCATTTGAGTGTGTTGGGGATTATAAAATAATTAGTCAAAGAGCAACTTAATAGGTCAGAACGACCCTGGCTCTTAGTAGAGCAATCTAAAACTTGATAATGTACTAAGTTACCATTGTTTGTTTGTTTATTGTTTAATGAAATTCTATCACTGCTGTTCATTGTTCTTTAGTTTTAGCAGGTCGCTTTCGTAAATGAGCCCATGAGGTTCAAAAGATTTACCTGACTAAATAAAGGTTGAATGAATAATCAGAGTCTCACAGTCAGATTCTGTGTGTAGGTGCTTCTGTCTAATAGAAAAATAGGAATGTCACGTCCTCAGTAGGGGTTGAACAAGTATGTAATTTTAAAACTTGACATTAACATAATAAAGCTCGAGTAGAACTCGAGTAGTTGATGATGTCATAGGATCTTAAGATGCAAAATAAATAAATAAATAAAAACGCAAAAAAAAACATCATTTAATATTTACCAAAAAAAAGACCAACAAAACATTGGGCGTGTACATTATGCTGGAGTACCATTTATCAAACTGCAGATAAATCACAGGAAAACCAAAACTATTAGTTATTATTATTAGGCTGCAAAAGTGAAAGAAACGTGCGGCACGTCAAAAACGAAACCAAAAACAGTGGGGTGGTCGACCACCCCGCACCTGCAACAGTCCATGCAACACCGCCCCCTATGGTCACAATATACGGTGGTCACAGAATTTGGTGTAACACCAGTTCGCAACGCGCTCCAAACAGGAAGTTGATTCATTTTCTGTTGTGTAACTGCGACGTGGTGATGTCACTACGAATACTCGATGTGAAATTAAAAAACTCGATAGATGTCCTAGGAATCGATGTGTCGATTACTCGAGTAGTCTGTTAAAGCCCTAGTCCTCAGTTGAAAGACATGGCAGCTAATGAAGTGTGTCTGAGTGATTGGATAGAACGAGGAATGGAAGGGACCACGAGAGTGTGTATATGTCTGATTGGACAGGGACGAGAACAAGGAAGTGTGTTGGGGACTGATCGGATGGGAAATGGGAGGGACTTCAGAGAGTCTGTAAGGTGTTTGATTGGATAGAAATTGAAAACAGGAAGAGTCACGGGGTGGAGGAACAGAGTCTATAAGGGTGGAAAGAGACCTGACACAGGGCAGAGTTGTACAGAGGGCCCCTGAATTTTAGGTAAAATATATACAATTCTCTCTTGTTCACACATTTTGAAGTCTGTAAAAATAAAGATGTTGGTAATTCTGACATAAGTGTGTGTTCCTTCCGAGCAACAACCTAGGCAGGACGGAGGAGGGAAGATCCTTGTCTTACCCAACAACAGGGTCCCAGTTACATCCAACAATAAAATGCAAAAGAAAAACAGTAATAAGATCTAAGATATGAACTAAGAAAAAAAAATCTGCTAAAAATACACCGATCCAAAATAGCGTAAAACAGTAAACACAATATATATGCTGGTGAAGATTCTCAGTCATCCAGGACATGATCAAATCAGAACAAGCATTCAATACAAAAACAACTGGACTTTATTTGTAACAGAAAACGTTTTGCCCTTCATCCAAAAGGCTTTCTCAATTCAAAGAGCAGGCTGTGTGAGAGTGAGGTTATAAACAGGCTGAGATGACACACACAAACCTATGTAAATTGAAAGCTGAGATAACACACACACACACACACACATACCTGAGATAACCACACACATTCTATGTAAATTGACGAATCACACATCACACCTTAACAGTAGGGGTCTTTGTTAGTCTAATCCACAGAAACAGCTCCTCTGTTCTCATCAGGTGTGAATCGTCTGGGAATCAGACCTAAGGCTGCATTATAAGTTTTTGAAAGTTGGAATCTGAGACCTCCTCCTCTGTTAAGAGAAGGCCTCTTAACATAAACAGCTTCCTTCACACCCCTCTCAAACCATCTGTGTTCTCTGTCCAAAATTTGCACATTCTGGTCCTCAAAAGAGTGACCCTTGTCCGTGAGGTGGAGGTGAACAGCTGAGTTTTGTCCAGAGGAGGTGGCTCTCCTGTGTTGGGACATTCTTCTGTGAAGAGGCTGTTTAGTTTCCCCAATGTAGAGGTCCGGACAGTCCTCGCTGCACTGGACCGCATACACTACACCACTCTTGTTTGTGTGTAGGTGTTTTGTCCTTAGGGTGCACCAGTCTCTGTCTGAGAGTCCTGCTGGGTTTGAAATGTACTGGGATGTTGTGTTTGTTGAAAATCCTTCTGGAATTCTCTGATACTCCAGCCACATAAGGGATGACAATGTTTTTTCGTCTGTTCCCATTTTTCTGTTTATTATTGTGTTTTGTAGATTTCCTTGCTGACTTCACAAAGGCCCAGTTAGGATATCCACATGTTTGGAGAGATTTTTTGATGTGTTTCTGTTCCTTTTCCTTTCCTTCTGTCTTTGTGGGGATGTGTTTGGCCCGATGTTGTAAAGTTCTGATGACAGAGAGTTTGTGTTCCAGTGGATGGTGAGAGTCAAACAGGAGATACTGGTCTGTGTGGGTTGGTTTTCTTTAAACTTCAATGTTGAGGCTGTCCTCTTTTTCCATGTGAACCAAACAGTCCAAAAAAGGCAGCTTGTTATCGTTTGCTGCCTTTTTTGCTGCCTTTTTTGGACTGTTTGGTCCACATAGAAAGAGATGGCAGTCGTCCCCCGATCGGAAGGTTGGAGGTTCGAATCCCGGTTCCCCACACCATGTGTCGTTGTGTCCCTGGGTAAGACACTTACCCGAATTGCTCCCGGTAGGACAGGATGGCGCCTTGCATGGCAGTCTGCCGCTACCGGTGTATGAATGTGTGTATGAATGGGTGGATGGTTGGTATTGTAAAGCGCTTTGGGGCCCCTCATAGGGGGCTGGAAAGCGCTATATAAATAAGCTCCATTTACCATATATATAATATATGAATGTTTATATTCAGTGCCCACAGATGACTTCTGTTGTGACTTGGTACTATATAAATAAACTGACTATAACTGAACTATTGATCAGAGGAGCAGACTGCTTTGAATTGAACTTGATTGCAGAACTCTCATCTTGAGCAAGCATAAAGTTGAAATACGTTGAAATCATAGTAAATAAACGTTACCAGTTGCAAACTAGTTTGACTTAATGGTAAATGGAGCTTATTTATATAGCGCTTTCTAGCCCCCTGTGAGGAGCCCCAAAGCGCTTTACAATACCAGCCATCCACCCATTCATACACACATTCATACACCGGTAGTGGTAGCCTGCCTTGCAAGGCGCCATCCAGACCTACCGGGACCAACTCGGGGTTAAGTGTCTTGCCCAGGGACACAACGAGTGGGCGGATGCGGGATTCGAACCTCCAACCTTCCGATCGGGGGTCGACTGCCATTACCACTGTGCCACAGTCGCCCCCAATCGGAAGGTTTAATGTCTTAAAGGTGCTATGTGTAACTTTCTGTGGAGTGCAGAACTTAGAAAAATTTTCAACAGGCAAAGCATTCTGATCCCTCCCCCTCAGAGCCATATATGGCTCTGAGGGGGAGGCTCTGCTGAGATTCAAATTCAAGCTCTGTTTTTATTGGCTGATTCAAATTCAAGCTCTGTTTTTAATTGGCTGGTTACAAACTCTGTTTTTATTGGCTGTCATTGTCCTGGTCACTCTGTTTTTAGTGTTTTTATAAATGCTGATAGAGAAGCAAGGGGACTATAGTTTTTTTCAGAGATTACTTTGTCTAACATCAGTTTGTCAGTAGATAGTGACAGAGTGAAGAAATATGTTAAAAATATATTGTTTGAAAAGTTACAGACTACATTACAATCTTACATACCCCAGCTTTAAGGAATCAAGGAATCAAGGAATCAAGGAGTTTTATTAACATTGCATCAATTTCCACCGATTACAACGTAAGTATGTATTGCAGGCATCCAGAGAGAAATGAGTGCAAAAGCTGCAGCAAAACAAAGCATATTACATGTTTTATCAACACACGATATGTTTTATCAACACACGACATGTTTATTCAACACATTGATATACTCTTAGCGCGGCCAGGCCCAATCTGTCTCCAGATGAAGGTCAAAAGCAGGAAAAACAGGCAGAAACACTGGGATTCACAGCATTGATATTAAAAAAAGATGAATCACATTTTGTCTTCAAGACACCGCGTGATTCAGTAAAAACCATATCAGAGCACATTTAGGTACAATAACAAAGGAAATACGGCAGGCAAGGAGATTGTGTCCATGATTAATTTCAGACAAACACAAAGTTCAGCAGGTGTGCAGCTGGGTGTTATCCGAAGCCTCACAGAAATCTCTGGGGAGGGGGAGGGGGGGGGCTCTTCAACTCCTCACTCTAGGAGAATGGATTCCCACAGCCCGCTTGTCAAGGACATGTGCAGAAGCCAGATAATGTTTCGTTTGTTATCCAAATAGACCACAGTGTTCTTTTCCACTGCCGCCTCCAAGTCTGTGGGTGCTGTTTCATGGCCGAAAGAAATCCAAATATGTGGTTCTGCTCTGCCCCGCTTTCATGAGCTTCCACCTGTCCCTTGATCGATCCTGGGTGGCTGCAAACAAGTCCCAAAACGGACAGCAGGTGCACGGTGGTCCACCACTGCACCAATCGTGCGATTGAGCTCATACAGCAGCTGGGATGAGGAGCCCACGACCCGGTTCAGAGAATTTTGCTGATCAGGCAGTCCCGACAGCGCTCTGATAGCCGCCGAAGCCTCCCTCAGCTTCCGATAACAAACAACTCCGGTTACGCCAAAAAACAGAGCAGTTGCTACCAATAATCCAATAATCCACAAATCCTCCACGTCTTCGACACTCAGAACGGACAGACACATGGGCTGCCACTGACCCCACGAGTCCAGCACGTATCCAGCCGCGTGTGTGTCGGAGGGACAGACAGCTTCTCCTGACACGGTCCGCTTCGTGGAAAAAATCTTATCCATTGAAGAAACAGCCCAATTGATTAATTCCATATTGGTTCGAGTGAGCGCTGAAGGGTCGCAGACGAGACGAAAAGCAAGCAGGGAGTAGGAAAAACTTAGGGAGGGAAGAGCAGAAAGATATGCGACCTGCCTTGCCGAGTGCCGGAAGAAGAAGTCAGTAAGTTTAATTGCAAGAAAATAAAAAATATATTTCCAAATCGTTATCTCAATGAAAATGACAAAAAATTAAGATGTGAATGACAAACAAATACATACATACATACATACATACATACATACATACATACATACATACATACATACATACATACATACATACATACATACATACATACATACATACATACATACATACATACATACATACATACATACATATATATATATATATAGTATATGAGAAAATTTTATATATATATATAATGAGAAAATTGTATACTCCTGAAAAAAGTGATAAAAAACCAGGTGTATGATTTGAAATGATAAATATGCATTAACACAGAAACCTGGAAAAACGTTTGTATTCACAGCACTAATTTTATTTGAAGGTTTTCCTTTGTGTTAAACTGTCTCAAATGGTCAGACTGCCATCTTGTGGATCACTCTGCTGCTTTAAAAATAAACTTTCAACAGATGTCAGAAAAACGTTTTTCTACAGAAATAAGGATTATACAGTATCACACATGTTAATGGCACTTTTCTGTTTCTGTCAAGTTGTGCTCAGAATGTCCTCTTTAAACACAATCTGGTACGTCTCAAACATTTCAACTTTGTGTTTAGAAGTTGTTGTTTATTGTTTATGAGAAGTAAGCATGTACAGGTAATCCCAGACTTACGAGGGGCCGACCTACAAGGTCCCGGATTTACGAGGTTATCATATTTAATAAAAATATGACAAAAAAATATATCTATATTTTTGTGTGTGTTTAAATGTTCGTAATTTCATGTGTACAGCACTTTGTTGCAGCTGTGGTTGTTTTAAATGGCTTTATAAATAAAGTATAATTATTTTTATTATGTTTTATTACAATTTGTGCGACTTCCGGCCGTTTCGGAAATGCATCCGTGTCCGCCATTTTACGGCGGTCAAGTGAGGTCCGCCATTATCGGCACTCGGCAGCCGGCTTTGGATGACTTTTTCTCCCATAAGAGGATTCCTCATACGGATAAATTAGCTGGAAACACTCGCTGAACTCTGTGGATGTCTCAGGCCTGGAGCAGCAGCCACAATCGCTCCCACCGCGCGAGACCAGCAGCTCATGGTATGAGCTAAGGCTAACGTGCTAAAGTGGACCTTAGCCTCGTAGCTGCAGCAGACAACTGGCTTTGTGCGATCAGAGGTTCCTGGAGCTCGGCTCGATGTCTGCCTCGCAGCCTAAGATATCGGGGGACACCGAGCTAACTTGCTGAAACAAAGCCGACAGCCTTTTTGGAGGTGCAGCTAAACCGGACTGCCCGTAGCTGCGGACTACAGCAGCCGCGGATTCGGCGGGGCTAATGCTAACAGGTGCAGCTAAAGGCGGCGTGTGCAGACGGCTTTCGGTAAGTTATTAAAATCTTTCTCTGTCTCCAAATGTATGAAGTTAACATACTAACAGTTCTTCTTGTAAACAGTTTAAACTGTGTGGTGCTACAGCAAGCTGGGGAGCTCGGATGTAACTCACGGAGCTAACAGCGGAGCTAACAGGCAAACAGACGACAGAACCAGCTCAAAGTTAGAAATTAATTTTTTATGTACTGTATGTTCTTTTAAAATGCTAAAGCGGACATCCGGAGGAGCGCTGCACTGCGTTGCGCTTAGAAGGAGCCTAAGTTGTTCAAACAATTAATTTTTTCAACAATCGAATCGAGCAGTGACTCAAATTTTCGTTTTTTGTCGCATTTTTTCTGGGTTTGAGAGAGGTGGTTTCTGCGGTGGTTTCTGAGTTGTTGACTCTGTGGATTTCTGTGCCATGGACCTGTTTCACCTGGACGCTGCAAAGTGGGCGTTGGCTGCTGCTTTGGCGTCTACCCAGAAGGAGCCGGTGCCTCGTGGATTACGTTGGCTGCGAATGTCAATCCGTGAGCTGTGGTAAATGCTGCGAGGTACGATTGGAGCTTATGGAGGGGTAACGGTGCTCGCCGACGTCCCACGGAGATCACTTGCTGGAGCTGAGGTGCAGAGGAGTGGCGGTGCGGAGGTGTGGGGTGCTGCTGTCAAATCTGAACCCCCTGGAGAACCGATCTTCGCCGTGGATTCAAAGCGGTGCAGGAGCTGCGGAATTGATTTCCTGAAACTCCAGAGCTGCGGATCTTTGGCTGGGGAGGTAGGCGAGGGTCCCGGTCTTGTTTCTGCAACCGGGACTCGGTTTTTTAACCATCAACTTTTAGAAGCCGTTACCAGCGGGTGAGAGGAGTGATGGCAGGAAAAAAGAAAAAAAAAGCTGGACCAAACTGAACAGACCTCTGATGATCTGGATGAGATCAAAAAATCCCTGAACTTCATGAGTACTGAATTAGCAACAGTAACGTCACAACTGAAACTCTTGATGGGATTATTTGATGAAGTGAAACAACTTAAATTACAATTGTGCCAAAAAGAGAAACAGATCTCTGATTTGGAATGGAAAATTGATGATTTTGAACAAATGTCAAAACTTGACAACTTGATAATAACTGGACTTGAAGTTAAAAAATTAAATTCAAAAGCTACTGAAAATAAGGAAACAACTGAGGATGCATCTCCTTCAGACATGCGTTCTTTGGAAAAGCAGGTGGTTTCCTTTCTTCAAGAAAAGAAGATTGATGTCACTCATGAGGACATTTCACTGTGTCACACCATTCCTAACAAAACCGATAAACACAAACCAGTAATTGTTGTTCGCTTTGTCAGCAGGAAAGCGAGAAATGGTGTAATTATGCAGGCAAAAAAACTGAATGGAACTAAAGTTTATATAAATGAACATTTAACAAAGAGAAATGGACATTTAGCTTGTGAAGCAAGGCTGTTAAAAAAAAGTTGCTTCAACATGGACACAAAACGGGAAGATTTGGATCAAGACTAAAGATGGGTCGCAGGCCAAAATGGTTAACGAACTGAAGGATTTGGATAGATTTAGATGAGTACATTAACGAAAGTCGTATTAGGAAATATCTTACTACATTAGATCAATTAAATAATATTCTGAGGAGTTTGTGCATCATTTAATGATGACGAACGAAGAATCCGAACCTAAATAATGTTGAAGATATTACTGATACAATTTTTTTCCAGCTATTAAAGGTACTGAATATTTTACAGTAGAACAGATTAATGAAATTAATACAGAAAATGGAGCACTCTATAATTCATTTAAACTGCAGAAGTATCAATGCAAATTTATATTCAATACGAGACTATCTAAACACATTTAATAAATCCTTTTCAATAGTATCAATGTCAGAAACATGATTAAATGATGGCAATTCACACACTGCATATATTGAAGGGTACAAATTGTATTACATGAATAGAAATGCTAGAATCTTCAGTTTATTTTATAGATATACTTTTTATACTTTTTATACTACTATGCAAAAACTCAGGACAGTATTACACTTTTATTATTTCATTTTATGCTTATGTTCATTAAATGTTTAGTGTTTTAGTGTTGGTGTAAATTTTCATACTTTTATACTACTATGCAAAAACTCAGGACAGTGTTACACTTTTACTATTTTATGCTTATGTTTATTAAATGTTTCAGTGTTTTAGTGTTTAAATGTTTACTGTTGCACCGAGGGACTGAGAGAAACACAATTTCAATCCTGTGTATGTCCTGTACATATCGGTCTTTTGCAGACACATGACTTTTAGCACCTCCGGTTGCCATTCTGGGTGTATACCGGTTCATTTAAACAGAGGAAGTCCATGTTAAACACAGTGCGATACAGAACAATAACATCAGCAAAATGCAAACTAAATATAAAAATGAGCACCAAATTCGTCAAATGAGTTTTTCTCTATAAGGCTTCTGCTCATTTTCATATTTAGTTTGCATTTTGCTGATGTTATTGTTCTGTATCGCACTGTGTTTAACATGGACTTCCTCACCGGTATACACCCAGAATGGCGACCGGAGGTGCAAAAAGACGCGAGCCGTGACGGCACGTGCAAAAGACCGATTGCAGTTCTGACAATAAAGTTGACTTTGACTTTTTGACTTTTGAAAAAATAAAAAAGGTGGAGGAGTAGCTCTGTTTGTAAAAAATGAAATTACATGTAGATTAAATAGTGAAATGTCTATGGCTATAGATAATTTAATGGAAATTATAACTATAGAAATAATTAATATAAAAAACAAGAATATAATAATAAGTTGTATATATAAAACACCTGGTTCAAGAATATAAATTTTCACTGATAAAATGTTGGAAATTTTGGTTAAAGTTGTAACAAAAAAGTTTTTTGTGCGGAGATTTCAACATTGACCTGGGGACAGGGTCTGACTCAAATGACGTCAGCACTTTCATGGATTCAATGTGTAGTTTGAGTTTTTTCCTTTGATTACAAAGCCTACAAGAATCACATCACACAGTGCTACAATAATTGATAACATTTTCCATAATATTATGGATGGTGAAATGATAAGTGGTATCTTGATGAATGATTTGAGTGATCATTTACCAATTTTCACAATTTACAAAAATGATGAAATTCCCATAAAGAAAATTATAAAACAGAAAAAAATCATAAACGCATCTAAAAAAAAAACTTAGACAAATTCAAAGATGACTTAGATAAACAAAATTGGGATGATGTATATGTACATGTAGATGATGTGAATCTGTCTTACAAAAAAATTATGAATGTTCTGGAAGTTTTGTATAAAACAAATTGTGTGAAAATAATTAATGTTAAGAAAAATACCAATGAGCAACCATGGATGACTAATGAACTGAGAAATGCATGTAAAAAAAAGAACTATCTATACTCGTGTTTTTTGAAAACAAGGTCAATTGATGCTGAAAACAAATATAAAGTGTACAAAAATAAATTAACGGGTATTATAAGAAAACATAAAAAAGAATATTATAGTGAATTACCACGTAAATGTGGTGGTGATATGAGGGCAATGTGGCGAATAATGAATAATGTTCTTAAAAAACATAATAAGGTTAGTGTGGATCTTTCTCAACATTATGTGGTAAATAACAAGGAAATCTACGATGGACAGGAAATTGTGCTACTTTACTTTGTAAATGTTGGATCAAATCTTTCGGCTTCAATACCGAAAGTGGGGAAAAATGTAAATTACTTGATTGAGAATTGTGTGAACAGTATGGTTCTAATGGGTTCTGATAAGGATGAAATAATGAATGTAGTTAATGTAGTTAAAAAATGTACTGACAAAAAATCCAAAGACTGTGAAGAAATGGATATGATGGTGGTGAAGGAAATAATGAGTCATGTTATCGAACCCTTTACATATATATGTAATTTGTCATTTTCAACTGGAGTGTTTCCCAACAGAATGAAAATAGCAAAAGTAGTTCCTTTATTTAAAAAATTGTGATAAATGTGCATTCAATAATTATAGACCTATATCCTTGTTGCCTCAATTTTCAAAGCTTTTAGAAAAAATATTTGTGTCCAGACTTGACCAATTCTTGGGTAAATACAATATTCTAAGTAACAGCCAATATGGATTTAGATCAAACAATTCAACATCCATGGCTCTTATGGAGTTAATGGAACACGTGTACTTATACAATCAATCAATCAATCAATCAATCAATCAACTTTATTTGTATAGCACATTTTAAAAACCACAGGGTTAACCAAAGTGCTGTACAAAAACACAAAGACAAGTTAATAAAATGCTAAAAAACAAACAAAGCATAAAATAAAAAATAAAAAATACATATACTGTACCAGTCTCACTGCAGGTGTGTTAAAATGCCATAAAAATAAGATCATGTGTTAAAAGCCAAGGTATAAATGTGTGTTTTTAAAAGGGATTTAAAAACAGGAAGAGAGGAGGCCTGTCTGACACTCAAGGGTAAGTTGTTCCACAACCTGGGAGCAACGACACCTCTGACCTTCAGCCTAGTTTTAGGCACTGTCAGCAGCAACTGATCAGCTGATCTTAGAGATCGAGGAGGGCAGTAGGGCTGAAGCAGCTCAGACAGATATGGTGGGGCAAGGTTGTTCAGGCATTTAAAAACAAACAGCAAAAGTTTAAAATGAATTCTGTAGTGCACAGGGAGCCAGTGAAGGGACGCCAGGATGGGAGTGATATGCTCACGCCTACAGGCCTGAGTTAACAGGTGAGCTGCAGAGTTCTGCACGAGCTGCAGACGGGCGAGAGAGGTCTGGCTGATGCCAACACACAGCTCCTTTCTATCTGATCAAGATATACTCAAAGCTCTTTACAACACAATCTGGGCCTCATTTACCCATTCGAACAGCACTCTACTAGAGACAGAGAATAATCAGCTTTTTCACATTCATACATCGATGGGACACACATCAGAGGCAATGAGGAGTTCAGTGTTTTGCCCAGGGACACTTCAGCTTGTGACTGCTGGTGGAATCTAACCCCCAACTGGCGCATTGGAGAACGACTGCTCTAACTGCTCAGCCACAGCTGCCAAAGGAAGGCAACAATAAAATACTCTGATGCATGCTCAACAATAAAATATTTAGTTCATGCTTGAGGTCAGGTTAGACAATGGGTCAAATCTGAGTCAGAATAGTGACCATTATATTTGTGGTTAGCCCTACTCTGGGCCCTTGAGCAAGGCCCTTAACCACTCCCACCCCATCTGCTCCCCCGGGCACCCTAGATAACATCTCTCCGCTCCACACAGAGGGCTGTGGTAGCTCAGTGGTCTGTGGTTGCGTCAGGAAGGACATCTGGCATAAAAATAATTGCCAAGTCTTTGTGCAACTTAGTTTGCTGTGGTGACCCCTGAAGAAGAGAGCAGTTGGAAGAAGAAGAACAAATGTTTGTGTTAAGTCTCTGAAATGAATTCAAATAGTGTTACACAACGTGTGTGTGTGTGTGTGTGCACGC
>JBBPBX010097284.1:0-12884 GCA_038048925.1 Garcialebias charrua
TGGGCATGACCTAACATCACCCCCCTGTGATCATGAGGGACCACGCACACGGGTGTGGACGTCCGTCCATGGGCACGAGTTAGGATGCCTTTGTTTAGTTTAAGCTGTTCGCGCAGTTTATCGGGAACCTTGTACAGGAACCTTACAGGTTTCGGCCAACGTATCACTGTACGTTTACCTCTTTCTGCGTAATTCAGGTGTGTCACAACTGTCGGCGCAGTCGCAAGAGTGTCTGACTGGTCAGACTGCGACGGGTCACTGTCGTTGTGATGTATGTCTTCCCACTTCATGACTGAAGAGGTGCTCTTTGAGTCTGTAAGAACTATGTCATCTCTGAGTAGTTCTAGATACAAAAGCTCTGGAACCAAGGTTTCATCGAAAGCATGGCTGATAACTGAATTACCTGTCCCAGAGGACAGCACAGCGTTCTCGGTGTGTGATCCTCGGATCTCTACACCGTCCTCTACCCGTGGTAGGAAGTGTGAGTCTGCCCCCCTTTTGTTTGAGAAGGGGTCCTCAAAATCTGTAACCATGAAGTCCAAGTGACCGTCAGCGTGTTGTAGACTGTCACTTCGTGGGCTCAGATGTCCTTGAACCAAGACTTCACCGAAAGCTTGGCTGTTTGCCGCATTACCTGTCCCATAGGACAGTACAGCGTCATCGGTGTGGGACCCTTGGATCTCCACACCTTCTTCTACCGGTGGTAGGTAGTGTTCAGTGAGTGCTGAAGGTGTCAGTTCGCAGAGGAGGTTCTCGTGATGGGCCAGAGTCTGGTCCAACTGTTGAGTCTCCTCTGTCTCACCTGTATATGAAGGTTCACTTACCGGGTTTGTGGTCTCAGTTGGGGAATCCCATGTGACCTCAGCGGTACCTGTTGTTAGACAGTCAGTGTCCTGACCTTGGGGAGGTACCTCGATTGGCAGTGGACTGCTCACTGTGGCCCACATTGTCTGATTGCCATAATTTATAATCGCTTCAAAGCGATTTATAAAATCTTGGCCAACCACAAATGGAGTCTGGAGTGAGTCAAGTTCAGACACATATACCGGGTGGTATAGTGACATTTCGCCAATCTGCATGTGAACCATGGCTATTAGGGTTGTTCTCGTCTTTGCGAGGCCCTGTTGCTCACCATAAGTGTCTTTCACAAAGGGTATTTGCCTGTCAACATCGTTAGCGGCGGTCCTTAGCTCCTCAAACAGTTCGGCTGACATGATAGACACGTCTGAGCCGCAAACCAGGAGTGCTTCTTGCGCGAGGACCCCTTCCAATGTGAGTGGCAGGTAAGCTCTCTTAGCTATCCCCCTTTTTATAAAGTTACACAGAAACCGTTCAGGTTTTTTCACACGTTTCTGTGTACGTGTGACTCTGTCTGTGTAATCATCGTCGCTGTCAGCATCATGATGGCTGTCTGCCTCATGACCTTCAGGACGTGGATTTTCAGCAATCTGTTTGCTGCCAGCATCTTGATTTTCAGGATGCTCATCATCAGCAATTTGTTTGCTGTCTGCAGCTTTGTCAATGTTGACGATGTTGTCAACTGTGTGCACTGAGTCGTTGCAAAAGGCAGTGCTGCGCGTCGCTTCGTCAGGTTGAACAACGTTGTTTGTGTTATCATCAAGGACAACATCACACGTTGTGTCAGCTTGGTCAACCACTGTAACATTCAAATCATTTGACAAACAACTCACAACCTCAGTCACGTCCACGCGCGGAGGCGTCGTTTCCATAATCTGGAGCATGTGTGACTCTTTGCATGTCTCGAACTGTGCAGTTCGAGGGGCAGGGGCAGGAGGGCCGCTTCTCGGGGGTACATGTCGGGACAGACCATTTCTCAAAGGGTCACGGCTCCCAGACATCAACTTCTCTCGAAGTTCACCCACTGTGAGACCTAGGTGAGAACTCTTTTGGTTCGATCTGAACCATCTTGGTTCACCTAGAGAGCGAACACCTACCTTGTGTGGTTCTCTGCTCATCTCAGGGTTTTCAACCTGAGGGGCAGGGGCAGCAGAACTCCCCGTGAACCGATCAGAGTCACTGTTCCAGCTGGACACAATCTGTGGTTTGTTATCATGAAAAACCTGTTTACTTTCGCACTCTGTAGGAGAGGGAACCTCTTCTATTTTCTGCGAGTGGGATGTGACCTTTTGACCTGGACAAACCTCTGATGGAATCCTAGGTTGTATCCTTGTCTCAAAAACCCACGCAGCGTAATCTTTTATCTTTTCCATGCTGTCCTTTTTGCAATCAAACGTTAAGCGAACACATTTCATTTGGAAAGGCATGAGATGCGTAGTGAAAAGACGTTTAAACTCCTCATCTTCCTCTAAGCCAGGGACAATTTTGCCCCCGGAGTAGGCCGAGAGGAGCCTGTCGTAGAACGACAGGGGACTTTCCCACGTATCCTGATGGACGTTCCATGCAGCCAAGTAATTAGCATACGATGAAGCAGATTCTCCCACTTTGCTATAAGCACGGGCAGGAATCCCAAGGCCCCCACGCATCCATCTAGGAGAGGAGGCCCCCTCAGTTGGTGCACGTGTTTGAACGTCCATCTTTGTACTGATTTTCCGTGAAAAATCAAGTAAAGTGGGTCTTATTTCACAGTGTGCAGTCTCACCATGTGATGCCTGCGGCAGTCAACATGGAGTCCAAGATGTGAAATCAAATAAAAATCAGTGATTTTTATTAATTTGTTGACCTGTGCCAAGAACAACACGTCGGCTATCTTTGTGTGATTTCTGTGAAAATCAAGACAAAAGATATCTCATCTGTGTTATTTTAAACATGCAGTTTAAAAACACAGGGACAGACAGCTTGTTTTGCACAGAATTTATGATAAAAGTGTCAAGTTTTATCAAAAAGCAGACAAGTCTGTATTACTTCTGTGTAACCGTTCTGCCATCAACATTTGATTTTCTGCGAAAATCAAATTAAAGGATGCTGTGAGTACAATATTTCAAATTGTTCCCCGTTTAAAACAGGAACATTCAACATGTACAAATTACAGGAAGACTGCGTCTTCTAAAGTAACCAGCAGATGGGGGTGCCGCGCTGGATAAGTTTATCATAGCGACTGTAATTTCTCTATCTGACCGTAATAGAGGCGCTGTTGTCGCCTGTGAGCGCAGCCGTGAGCTGCTAAACATTCACAGACGTCTAACAACAGGTCAAAAGCAGTAATCAGAAAAATCTAGAGCTTTGACGTGATATAGCTCTAGAACCCCAGTCTATAATAGACGATTCGATGTGAGTAACATCGTTCAGGACAGGTAATGTGATTTTTAAACTTTCTCTCAAAAGAAAAAGACAAGTCGTTTCCTTTAAACCAGACGCAGCATCCGGCGTCACGTGACCTGGTCACATGGCGATCGGTAGTATCAGAGCAACTGCCTCAATCCACCCATTAAAATCTCAAAAACACCGCGATGAAACAGTCTTTTCAGAGATAGTAACGGACAAACAAGCCTGAAGCCTGTGCACCCTGGTTTACTGAAGTCAAAAGTGACGAGGAGTGGGCTCTCCCACCCCGCAAGCGTCAACACTTACAGCGTAATCGACCAATCACAGCAAAGACAGAACCGTAGTTCAAAAACCCAAGTGTTCATGGGAAATGTAGTCTTCTAAACCTAACGCCACCCACGTGTGACGTGCCGTTCGAGCGATGCGTTCACGGACCTGCGGTCGCCGAACGTTACCGAGGAACGGACTTTACAACGTTCTAAAACAGTCATAAATATCGCAAAACACCGCGGTTAAGCCAGTCTTCGACGATATCACGTGCATAGAACCCAAACAACACAGATAAACTGTCAGAAATGTGTGCAAAAATGAATCTGACAACCAGCAGTCTATCAGAACCAACTTCTTTGAACACAACACACAATGGACCAATCACAGCGCTCTAAGCAGCCATTTTGCCTCTCGGTACCGCTAACGTTAGCTAGCTCCTCTACCCAGAGTTCTGGACACTCTTTCACAAAATAAACGTATAATACACCACAGAAAATACTGCTAACGAGCCCAACCACATTCAGGCTAACTCCCACGCCTCCCAAAGAAGGCAGCACGCTAACTGTTTAAACAACGGACTTTACGTCTATCGGAACCGGAGGTCGGAACCAAGCTGAGTGGGTTTCACCCGAACTACAGCTAACAACACGTTGTAACAGATTAGGTAAAATGGAGCAGCAAATGAGTGAAACAGACCTTCAACAGCAATCCGCAGAAGTAATAAAATGAAGCAGAGGTGACACGGCGGTCACAAAACGAAAAAATGCATGCAGCCTCGCAACACGTAATGAAACGTCTCACAAACACACACATTCATTCATCCGCAGCTTCAAGCATACGTTGAAATGTGAAAGAAAAGATAATTCTAACGGGAAACGCACCAGACAATGCCACGATTAGCAATCTCCGACACTCACCAGCCAGAACTATTCTACAAGTCCACAACAGGATAAAAACTATATGCCAACATGTCATGAGCACAGAAACATCAATTCAATCTTTCAGAAGACCTGTACGCGGCCACCAATTGTAATAATATAGATAAATACGTCAGTTTGCTGACTTATCTATAATTTAGATGATAGATTTGAGCAGGTTTAGACTGACACAAATTTATCATCAGTTATACGGGTTCTCAACTTTTTCAGACTGAATCAATAAATCTGTGGCTCAGTGAATGTAATGTAACTTGACAGGAAACGTTATTATGTTGACCTACCAAAGGCAGAGTCATTTAATAACAAAATCATCAAATTACAATCACAACATATTTACATAGATTGATCGATCACAACTTATAACTAACTTTTCAGCAGATTAAAATCAAACAGACAGTTAGGAACTTTTCTGTTGGCACATTACTTACAGTTTACATTTAGAAATAAACATAAGGAGGAGTTTAGGAGGAAGAAGAAAGGAAATGGTTGAATCTTATCTTGAGATGTTAACCAGAGTGGCTCATCCTCTGTTTGGTTTCGGCTGGACATCCGTACCGTGATGAAACGACGTTTACCTTTGTGAAGATTTTCTTATCTCGACTCCAGTAAATTAGTCAAGCCAGACGCGCATGCCTTGCTGCGTTTTACAGGCGACACAATTTCATCTTGCCACGGTCTCGTGAGGTCTGCTTTGGCCTCCCAGAGTAATGTTATCAGCTCCGGTTTGGTTTCAAGATAACTTCCAGGAAAAGTTCACAGCTTGGAGCAGTGACCCTCAGATGGCTAACAGCTGACGTGCTGTTAGCCTCGCTGAAGACGTGGGCCTTTGGCTGATGGCCGGGACGTACAACAGCTTGGAGAAAGACGTCTATGCATCTTTCATTCTCCCAGAGAACTCACTGTTGTTGAGTTAGTGGTTCCCTTTGCACTCTCAAGAATCAACAGGAAGTGTCCCTTTAAGAAGGGGGTGTGACTTAGTCACATACTTCCTGCTGATTGGTTGTCGTACCCCTAGAGAGGGTGTGACTTTGCAAGTGAGTGAGTTTGAGTGACAGATGATAGGGTAGACAATACATAGAAAACATTCATTCATTCATTCAACCTTTATTTATACAGGCTAGCCTCGTTGAGCCACAGGGACTCATTTACAAGAGGGACCTGTCTCACTCACACCCAGGGTCAATTTAGAGTTACCAATCAGCCTAACATGCATGTTTTTGGACTGTGGAAGGAAACCGGAGCATCCGGAGAAAACCCACGCATGCACGGAGAGAACATGCAAACTCCACCCAGAAAGGCCCCCGGACCGGGATTTGAACCTTCGACCTTCTCGCTGAGAGGCAGCAGCTCTACCAGTTGCGCCACCGTGCTGCATCAGAAGATGCAGGTGCATGTGAACAAGTTATGTAATTTGTTTTGAGAACAGATACATTGTTTTTAGAAAGGACGGGAGACAGAAAGCAAATTATGTCTGGAACTTTTCCTTCGTTCCAAAAACACTTCAAACAAATACGACGGATTGTTCAGTCAACTTTAAGACAGTTATTCTGCACAGAGCAGACAGTTTAGAGCAAGATCATTCTGAGATGTTCTCTTAACTTTGGCATATTTAAAATATACCAGCTTAGTAAAATCATCATTAAATGACAAAAATATACTGTTGATCAATTCTGAATTAACACACATTAAAGAGAAAGTTCAATCTGATTAATTGGTGTCCATTAATTCAAAATAATTGTAACAAAAATAGTGTCCTTGAGAGCTTCAAGAATGTCTAACACTGAGAGTTTCAGAGAGATGTGGAGAGGTGTATTTAAAGGTCAAGCCTAAAATATCAGAGATGAGGTGTCCCACTACAATTTTTTTTATTGCAATACAATCAACAACTTTTTTTTGGTTATAATTTTTAGTTACATTTTGTTACAATTCAGCAAATCAGGTGGGAAAAAAACTAAATTAGTTGACTTAAAAAACAGAAAATGATAAGTCAATTCTTTGTTGCTCTTTCCATATCAGACTCAAAGATTACTGAAAAACTCAAAACGTAATTTTGTTGGCTTGAACGTTGGCCAGCTGTCATGAGAAGTTTGCACTAAATACAGTGACAAAAAGATAAACCATAAAACTATTTTACATTCAAAATATTAAATTTGAGGCCAGATAAAATGTCAATGAGACCAGATTTGGCCCATGGGCCTCGAGTTTGACATGTGATCTACAGCATCAGTAAGCGCCTAAGAAGTGCACTAGTTTCTGCCACCATATTTGTTACTTTGTCATTGTCAATGGACATAAGAAGTTCTTTCTCTGTGGACATCAGCATAAATGCCTCCAAATGCTCCTGGTTAAGTGTGCTTCTTACGCCAAAATTACACCACACGCGTCACGGCTCCGCCCCGCTCCGGTCCGACCTCCGCAGCAAATACGCACCCATTATAATCAATGACAGAATTTACACTGGCTCCGCACGGCGGCGGCGAGCAGCGGAGAGCGGACGGCAGTCCGTCAAAATTAGAAATTTTTCTATTTCTGCCGGACGCCGGAGCTGTGCGGAGGCACCAACAGGAAAAGGAACGAGCACAACTTCCGTATTTACAAAATAAAATCACCACGGGCGGACTAATCCTAGCTCTATACGGATTTATTTGTACAAAAATGCTTTCAAACTATCATTTATGACTACGCCTACAAACGCAATACAAGAAATAAAAAGAAATACAAGAAATAAATAAAGTATTTTATTCTGAAATGTAATACATCACTTCCTGTTGCTCAAACCATGTCCTGTCGCTCATTTACGAGAGAAGATCAAGGCAGCAGTCTCTACTGTTGTTCTCCTTCTTCCACCGAATGAATTGTTTTGTTCTGACTTACTTATTTATCACTTGATTTATCGCGCGATCTCGCAAATCCCGCGCATGCGTCTAGGAGCGGCGCATGCAGGCGGACCTGAGCTGAGCGGAGGTAGTGGAAATTGGAGTTTGAGACGCTCAGCTGCGACCTGCGGAGCGGAGCGGACCGCAAGTAGTGTAATTTTGGCGTTAGTCTATTCTTGATGAACTTGAGAGTAGAGAAGCTTTCACATGCAACCTGAGACAACAAATATTTGTATGCCAGCCCTATACTGTAACTGAGTAGGCATCTGTGAAAAGGTTATACTGTGTCAATATAAGGTAAACACAGATAACACAGTTTCTGCAAGAAGAACAAGCCCTGCTTTCAAGTTCAATCTCTGGTTCAACCCTGTTCCATCTCAGTACCAATCCTGACAGTGGACTCTTCCAGAGGGGACTTTTTGAGCCTATCCCACTGGGATGCTAGACTGGACAGCTTTGTGTGTAAAGTACTCATTGTGGCTCTCTCATCAAATCTAAGCAGATTTTTGCTGATTTCTTGAAGTGCTGAGCTCTTGAGTCCTTTAAGCCTCATCTCTGAAAAGTTTTTAGGGTCAAGACAAGCAAAATCAGAGACAAGTTTGGCATTGGTTGCAATATGTATGCATATGCATGAGTTTATTTTTATTTGTCTATTAAATGTGTTGCTTTAACATTTTTCTGTCTCCTGTTTTCACTTCACCTCATGCATTTCTGCCTCATTACGTAAATAAGGACTTGTGTGGAAAATTAAAAAAATAATTACATTTAATTACATAACACAAGTCAAAGTAAAAACAAAAAAATATATAGGCCTACCGGTATTTTAAGCACAGTAAAATGTAAAATTATGAATTAAAATATATAATTTGTTGGAACTAAGCTGGAAAAAAAACATGATGGTCAATTAATTTTTAAAACATGAGATAAAGTTCTAAAAAAGCTAAGTCTGGTCCTCTGGACATTCAAGAAACAAAACAAAACAAAGCAAAAAATGTCCAGAAGACCAGACTTAGCTTTTTTAGATTTTTCTACCTGGATTATTGAGCATGCATCAGGGTATGAGATAAAGTTCTCTTTTAATTTAAATTGTCCTTTGACGTTTATTTATTTATTGGTCAATTTATATATTTCTGCTTTTATTTCTAATTAGGCTCAGGCTGTCAGTTTAGGTCCCACTTGACTTTCATGCATGTTTAGTGACATAGTACAACGTTGTGACATTAGCTTAATTTATTATGCTAGTTTTTAATTTATATTACCTGTTGCTTCTTCTGTCTCTTTGAAAAAATGTCTGTAAGCTTTGCACATTTGGCAGCTTCCTCCGCCTTTCTTTTCTTCAACCTGACTTTTTCAGCTCCACCTGGCCTCTTCCTATCCATTTTTATTGCTAATTAGCAGTTTGGACTCCGCGCTGCTCCATCACCTGATGTTTTGGAAAATACGTGCTTCGCTGCTGGGGTGGACTCAACCAACGGTGAATTTTCAGGGGTGTTTTATATCAAATGGTAGCTCCCAAGCTGCCAGCCCAGTGCGGCGCAGTCTCTTAAAGGGATCAGCGCTTTAAGAGGCTGAAGCCTGCAGCCTAAAGGCTGAGACTCGCGCTTTGGTCCGCAGGCTGGAGCGCGCGCGCTGCGCGTGCACTGTGCCGTGCGGCGAAATGCGTTTACAGTGTCGCCTCTGTGTTTATAGTTGTCCCACGGCGGCGCATGGCAAAGTGCTGTTCTTTTACGGACCAGCAGGAGGCAGTACCCTCTAAAACCTGTGCATATGTTGCAAGAAAGGTGTAGAAGAAGAAATCTACCGTAGAAGAAGAACTGTTTGAAATCACACAACAAAAACAAATAGCTTTCCGCTCGCGTGCTGAACTGTTGTCTTTATTTGCGGCTTTAATGCATGGAGTCAGCGGAGGAGAAAGCGATCACGTGACTTTTGGCGAAAAAACAAAAGAAAAGTCCGACTCCAGATCAGGAATGAAGGAGAATTTAATACATTTTGTGTCACAAAACATTCCTCCATGCGTCGCGACTCCGTCTCCACGACCACAGCGGCGCAAACAGCTGCAGGCTCCGGCGTGAAGAGGGTGAAGGCTGTCGGGTGTGGACCTGTCAATCAAATCGTAGCGCCCACCGCGCGCGCATGGCTTGCAGAGTTTCAAAAATTCAGAGGTGCACGACACGCGCTAATCCCACGCGCGGGGCCAACGCGCAGGGGCGGGGACTGTGAAATTGCATCACTTTTGGAGCGCGCACCCTCGCGCGCTGCGCGACGCATCAAGTATGAATCTAGCTTAAAGGCAGGGACAAGTCGATTTTGAGCAGATTTATTCAACCGTCATCATTTTACCCGTGCACCTATCGGCCCATTCATGACGCGGCCCATCGGGATTTCTCCCGAATCTCCCGATGGCCACTCCGCCCTTGCCGGCCACACATCTCGTCAAAATGGAGAGAATATTTCAGGTACGTGTTGCTATCGGGCAAGTTGTATTTATTCTGTCATGCCAACTAGTTTTAGCGATGTTACATGTTGTCCGGAGCGGAAACAGCTGATCAGTCACATGACGTGAATGTTCGCTACGGCAGAAATGAGTCGGCAAATCTGTTTCCATCTGTCGTTTTGCGCATCAGCTCTGTTTCGAAACCCCCAAAAACCACCTCAAGCGAGCGTATCAACTTTTGAGCGAATTAGAGGAAGTTAACTCGAATTTTGCCATTTCCATTAAGCTTTTCTGATGATGCGATGCTTCAAAATGCGCATCTAGAAACCTTGATGGAAACACGGCTACTGTCAGTCGGTTTGAGCAGCTACGTAATGGCGCAACAGAACACAAAAATCGACTTTTCTTACTATGTCCAGCGTCTTGCAGTAATTATTGAGCAGTAACAAACTGTTTACTGTACTTAACTGATTATTTCACTGACTGTTCGTTTTATTAAAGCATTTTTAGACGTGGCATATGCATTTATCATTACAGTGAAACAAGACTGTAAACACATTTGTTAGGAAAAAAATGTCTATGCAATACAATGATCAATATAGCTATTTCAGAAGTATTTTATAATGTTACACGTAAAAAAAAAGAGTAACACTTATTATAAAGCTATTTCTGATGTTCTCTTCATGAAAATGCGCCACCTTGTCCTCCATGCCAGCAGTTCAGATCTGCTCCAGTTTACCTTAGATCATCTGGGATGGACCAGTCAATCCTTCATGGAGCTCCCCAACACCATGGATACTCTATGGAGAGAAGCAAGTCTATTAGAAAGCATTCTTCCTTCATTTCATGATGTGCAAAGAAAAATAACCAGCAGGTTCATCAGGCTGAGACTAAGGCTCTGTACACACGTAGCCGGATATTAGTAAAACCTAACAGTTTATCATGCGGTTTGGCCTATCATCCACACGTGAACTCCGGTTGATATAACTATAAACGAATAATAAAAACACTCCGACCAAAGTGGAGATTTGAGAATTCTCCGCTTTCGAGTCTGCGTGTGGACTTTCAGAACCGGAGGTTTCTGCTCCAGCTGGAGCGGCGTGACGCCACATAATGCTCGGCGAAAAATAAAAGCAAAAATGTCAACATACCTGCTCTGACATGATTCCCAGTCGACATTTTCCAGCGTTTTATTAACTTTGTACTCCAACACGGTATTTAATAGTAGTTCTACCTCGCGGTCTGTCCACACAAATGAAAAAAAAGAAAGAAATAATAACAGGAAGTTGCGGCTGAGTTGAAGGGTTGTGATGGCACTACACTGCCACCTATGGGTTCAGCATATTCATTACAACACTGTGGTGAAAATAAACAGGAACATGTAGATGAATATTTTAAATATTCAAACATGTATGGACAGAGATATATTTTTTGCGCAGATATTCGTTTTTCAAACACCAGGCTACGTGTGTACAGGGCCTGTCTACATGTCCCGTTTTATTTCACAAGAGAGCGTTGTAAAGAATATGCTGAACCCATAGGTGGCAGTGTAGTGCTGTCAAAACCCCTTCAACTCAGCCGCGACTTCCTGTTATTTATTTATTTATTTATTTTCTTTAGTTTGTGTGGACATACCGCAAGGTTGGACTACTATTAAATACCGTGTTGGAGTACAAAATTAATAAAACGCAGGAAGATGTCGACTGGGAATCATGTCAGAGCAGGTATGTTGACATTTTAGCACTTTTTTTTTTTAGCAGAAATAGACCCATTTAAACCATCATGATAGAAGAGCTAGCTGCAGTTAAAACACAACTAGCAATCTAACATGTTTAATTAACAAAAACTGGCGACATGAAGTATTGATGTTGATAAACTGTGGTCAGAACAGTCAGCTAACGCTTCACAATGGCAGAAGAATGCTGTATTTTCATCAACTTACCGGAGAAAATACGGAGAATGACCTACGTAAAATGCTAGAACCGCTGCTGTATGTAACTTGGAGCAGCTCTGTGACCCACGTGACTTCCGCATTCCATTCTTTCTATGGGAGTCTATAGGCCTCGTTATACTTGCGCTTTGGTCCGCAGGCTGGAGCGCGCGCGCCGCGCGTGCACTCAGCCATGCGGCGAAATGCGTTCACAGTTTCGCCTCTGTGTTTATGGTTGACGCACGGCGGCGCATGGCAAAGTGCTGTTCTTTTACGGACCAGCAGGAGGCAGTACCCTCTAAAACCTGTGCATATGTTGCAAGAAAGGTGTAGAAGAAGAAATCTACCATAGAAGAAGAACTTTTTGAATTCACACAACAAAAACAAATAGCTTTCCGCTCGCGTGCTGAACTGTTGTCTTTATTTGCGGTTTTAATGCATGGAGTCAGTGGAGGAGAAAGCGATCACGTGACTTTTGGCAAAAAAACAAAAAAAACTAAAGAAAAGTCAGACTCCAGATCAGGAACGAAGGAGAATTTAATACATTTTGTGTCACAAAACATTCCTCCATGCGTCGCGACGCCGTCTCCACAACCACAGCGGCGCAAACAGCTGCGGGCTCCGGCGTGAAGAGGGTAAAGGCTGTCGGTGGGGACCTGTCAATCAAATCGTAGCGCCCACGGCGCGCGCATAGGCCTGCAGAGTTTCAAAAATTCAGAGGTGCACGACACGCGCTAATCCCACGCGCGGGGCCAACGCGCAGGGGCGGGGACTGCGATATTGCATCACTTTTCGCGTGCGCACCCTCGTGCGCTGCGCGACACGTCGACTATAAATCTAGCTTATGGGAGTGTCGCAACTCTCTCTTTATAGGGCTCTGGTTAGAGGGACACCGAGCTAACGTGCTAACAAGCAGAGGAACGGTTTCACCAGCATACCAGTAGGCCATTAACTCTTTTTTCTCTTCATTATGGCTACTAAATGTATGTGTTTTTTGATAAATATCTAGAGTAATGTGTTAAGTGCTTGGTAAAAATACAGTACTGTACATATGAGGTGCTGTTTGGATGTATGAGGGGCCGTTTGGATGTATGAGGTGTATGTATGAGGTGCCGTTTGGACGTATTTTCCGACATACGTTGATTTTCGAGTTACAAACGGGCGTAGGAACGGAACTGCATCGTAAGTCT
>JBBPBX010097285.1:0-12884 GCA_038048925.1 Garcialebias charrua
TACGCCAGTAGTGCTAGATATGGGTCTTCTGCCTTTTTAAGCAAGTTTTTCACAGTTTGAACATACCGCTCAGCCTCTCCGTTACTTTGTGCAAACCTTGGGCTGCTTGTTGTGTGTTTGAAGCCATAAGCTGCTGCAAAGGTTTTGAAGGACTGGCTCGAGAACTGAGGTCCATTGTCACTGTAGAAAAGCTCTGGAATCCCATGTCTGGAAAAGATTGACTTTAGGTGTACTATGACGTCTTCAGATCTTGTGGATGACAGTTTTGCTATTTCCACAAACTTGGAGTAGTAGTCCACCAGAAGTATATAGTTGTTGCTGTTGAATGTAAAAAGGTCTGCTCCAATTTTCTGCCACGGTCTTTCTGGGAGTTCACTTGGCATTAATGGTTCCACTGGGTTGGGACGCTCTTTAATGCATATTGTGCAGTTTTTCACAAGTTCATTTATTTGACCACTCAGGCCAGGCCACCACACTGTCTCTCTTGCTCTCTCTCTGCATCTGGACATACCTTGGTGTCCCTCATGTAGGGCTGAGAGAACGGAACCACGCATGGCAGAAGGAATCACTAGTCTGGTGTCTTTTAGCAACAACTCATTATACACTGTTAAAGTGTCTCTGTGTGGCCAATAAGCTTTTATTGGGCCCTTGAGATGGTTGTACTCTGGCCAGCCACTTTGACAAAATGACATGACTTCTGAGCAAATGCTGTCACTTTTTAGCTGTGCTTTTAGCTGTGTGAGGTACATAGAGCTAGCAGGCATGCTCTTTATAATTTCATCCACATAGATGTTTGTGTCCTCTAGTAGTTCAGCTGTGTTCTTAAAATCAGGGTCCTGATTAACTGGTGCACGTGACAGTGTGTCTGCTGTTAGAAGTGCCTTGCCTGGGGTGTGTGTGATGGTGTAACTGTACCTCATCAGTCTCATTCTGAACCGCTGGATCCTGGGTGGAAGTTCTGTTAGTGCCTGTTGTCCTAGCAGGCTGATGAGTGGCTTGTGATCAGTCTCTAAGGAGAAGTGTCTCCCGATGAGGAAATCTCTAAATCTTTCACATCCCCATGTTAGTCCCAGGGCCTCCTTCTCCACCTGTGCATATCTCTGCTCCGTCTCTGTTAAAGAGCGAGATGCGTAAGCCACAGGTCTCCACTGCCCTCTCTCTTCTTGAAACAGATCTGCTCCCAGACCATAAGATGAGGCATCTGCAGACAGTTTTAAGTCTTTGTTGGGGTCGTAGAGTGCAAGAACCGATGTTGATGTTGGTTCTCTTTTCAGCTGATCAAATGCGGTTTGTTGTGCATAGCTCCAAACCCACTGATTTTTCTTTGAGAGCAATATGCTGGTGAAGATTCTCAGTCGTCCAGGACATGATAAATCAAAAAAGGCGTTCAATACAAGATCAACTGGACTTTATTTGTAACAGAAGACGTTTCGCTCATCATCCGATGAGCTTTCTCAATTCAATGGAGACTGTGAGAGGGAGAGAGAAGTTATAAGCAAGCTGGGCCACTGATACACACCAAACTAGGTAAATTGGAAGCTAACACACACACATACTTGGGATAACACGTGCCTGTGACCCATTCAAAGTTCAGTGTGTGAAAGCAGAGCTTACAGAAAACACACACACATCCTACTGTATGTAAATTGACAAAAACCACACTTCACACATTGATACCAGGGACCTGTCAAAGTCTTTGTTAGTCTAATTCACAAGTGAGGCTCCTCTGTTCTCATCAGGTGGGAAGCGTCTGGGAAACAGCTGCAGGGCCGCACCATAAGTTTTAGAAAGTTGAAATCTGACAGAACCAGACTGTGTGCGCGTGGATTTATAACAGGAGTCACGTACCAACATATGTTGGTTGCAAGCTGAGGTAACACATACAGTACATGTAAATTGACAGATCACACCTTAACAGTAGGGGGTTCCCTTGAAGTCTCTGACAGAAGACACACAACTGTATGTAAATTGACAAAAACACCTCACAGCCCAACAACAGAGGTTTCTCAAAAAAACTTTGCTAGTCTAATTCTAGTCTTTTGCTAGTCTTTGAGAGCAAGTCTCTTAGGGGCTTATCCTTTTCAGCCAGGCCTGGAATGAATTTGCCTAACTGGTTGACCATACCAAGAAAGCTGCGCACTTCACTGACATTGGTTGGCTCTTTCATTGCTAAAACTGCTTTTATTTTGTCTGGGTCCGGCTGGACTCCTGCTGCAGACAAAATGTGTCCGAGGAACTTTACTTCCTTTTTGCTTAGGTCACATTTATCTAGGTTTAATGTGACACCAGCTTCTTGCAGTTTATTGAGCACGGTGTGTAGACGAGCATCATGTTCCTGCTGGTCCTGTCCCCAAATGAGGATGTCATCCATGTGACAGACCACTCCAGGTAGTCCATTAAGGATCAGTGACATTTTTCGCTGGAAATGCTCAGGTGCAGAGGCTATTCCAAAAGGAAGACGGTTGAAGTGGAAGCGACCAAAAGGGGTGATGAATGTTGTGTAGTGCGCTGACTCAGGAGACAATGGAACCTGCCAGAAGCCTCTGTTTGCATCCAGCTTACTAAACACTTCAGCTCCTGCCAGTGATCCCAGTGTCTGTTCAACTGAAGGAAGGATGAACTTCTCTCTGCAAACAGCTTCATTTAGGTGAGTGAGGTCTACACAAATGCGAACAGAGTCATTTGATTTTGGTACCGGGACTATACCTGCACACCATTCTGTTGGTTCCTCAACTCTGCTGATTACACCCATGGATTCCATGTTATTCAGCTCCCGCTTAACCTTGTCCATTAAAGGGATGGGGATCCTTCTTGGTGTGGCCAGGGAGAAAGGCACTGCATTGGGTTTCAACTTAATAGTGTATGGTTGTTGCATTAAACCCAAACCCTGGCACAGTTTTGGGTAACTGTCTTTTAACCCATTAATGTCTATGCTGTCTGCTCTACACACAAGATTTAACTTGACACTTGCGGGCCTGCTTAACAGTGCCATCTGCAGATCTTTGATAACATACACATTTTCTTCTATCTGCCGTTCACCTTTACATAATGTCTCTTTGTACATACCCAACACATCTAGCGGAGTACCACCTGGTCCTAACAAAGGTCTATCTGGCATGCTCAACTCTGTCACATTTTGGTTTATACAGTAAAACAACTGGGCTGGAATAACCGATACATCTGCTCCAGTGTCAATCTTAAACCTAACATTGTGGTTTCTGATAGTAAGGTCTGCATACCAGGGATCTGACCCTGCATCCACAGAACCAAGGAACACAGGTATGTCATTACTTTTCTCTGTTTCAACAACATGCACAGATTTAACAGATTTACACACCTTACTGTAGTGTCCTCTTTTACCACATGAGTGACAGGTTATATCCTTGGCTGGGCATTGAAATTTGCCATGTGCGGGTATCTTTCCACACCTGTAGCACGATCTTTCATTTGGTGTTTGTCCTTATTAAAATATGTTGGTTGGCTGTGAGGCGTTGTTGTTGGATGCTTTTGTTTCCTATTTTTGGCAAACACAGCATCTATTTCCAACTTGTTGTCCCCTCTGATGTCCGTCTGTTGTCTTTTGATGGTTTCTGACTGCCGGGCCTGGTTAACAGCTTTCTCCAGAGTCAAATCTTTGTCCAGTTGAAGCCTCTCAGCTAAGCTGGTGTCCCTCAGTCCCACGACGAGGCGATCTCTTATTAACTCATCATGCAGTGCTCCATAACTGCAGTTTTCAGCCAAAGCATACAACGCAGTGACAAACGAGTCAACTGTTTCATTTACTTGTTGTATTCTCTGATTGAACCGAGCCCTCTCATAAATTGTGTTTTTCCTAGGCACAAAATATGTATCTAGGGTGTCTCTTACTGCCAGGTATTGCTGTCTTTGCATGTCCGATAAAGCCTGTCCCCGTAGGATATCATCTGCTTCATCCCCCATGCAGTATATGAGCGTATTTACCTGGTTAGCTTCTGAGCTTTGATGTAGGTTGCTAGCAAGACGGAACCTTTCAAACCTCCTTATCCACTTCTCCCATTGCTGTGGTTTGGAGAAATCAAATGGCTCGGGGGGCTGGATGGTAAACGTGGCGTTTGGGGGTAAATTGCCATTAGCATTGTAGCTGTTGACAGCCTGTTGCTGGTGCAGTTGAATGCGAGGCTGCGTAGCTGCTGCGTTAGCTCCCGCGCTAGCTCCCGCTTCTTCTTCAGACATTCTTCTGTGTCTTTAGCACTTTTTTCCGCTCACCAAACTGTCTACCGTTGTCCCCCGACGTTTAGCTCTTACTGTCGATCCACTTCTGACACCATGTCGTGTTTTTACACAAGGATTCGAACGACACTTTGTAGAGCAACTCAGAGAACGTCTTTAATCTTCGTAAACCGGAAACAACCCCCGCACCCTTTCACAATAAAACCGGATACAGTATACCAAATACATTGTACCACATGCAGAAGGGCCTTTTATTTTGTTTTTATATAATTTATTTTATTTACTTTTCATTTTAAATGCTTTTAGTGTATAAATGTCTGTTGCCTGTACCTCATCTGTGTGCTTTGTTTAAAACTGGTCTCTCTTGTAAATGAGTCTTCGTAACAATGAGACTAACCTATATAAATAAAGGTTGAATGAAAGAGTATATTTTGTTCAGAAGTGAGAGGTGAAGAGTGCAGGCAGTGCTGTATTTCAGTATATAGGCCACAAACTCTGACACAAAACAAGAAACACTGTTTTTAAAACTGAAGGACAGGACTGAATAAAGGCAGTAGTCTATCCCCATATTTGTTCCGTCTGTCCTCGTTGTTTGTCTCTGTCCTGATAATGTCTTTTTGCAAAAGAATACAGTTCCCAAGTGCTTGTTCAGGTGGCTATTTGTGGGTCCAGGCTGGTATTTCCAGCTCCACTGTATAATTTGCATAAAAGCACAAGATTGAGCCATAAGTGGCCATCAGACCCTGTTGGCTCTGGCCATTTGAAAAAGGTAATCTACAAACATCTGCAAACACAGCAGAAGGATCAGGGTTGTGCTGTTTGACGTTTCTAAGCAGCAACATTGATTGTACCTTAGAAAATAATTGCACATATTTAATTTAGCTTTAAATGATGTTGCCTTCTGTTTAGGATTTATGTGCTGCAGCTTTCATCAAGCTTATTAGATCATTTGTCTTTCCATCTCTTTGAAGAAACTCGTGTTGTGACACTGAATTAATGTTATTGATGCTAAAAGGATAAAATCTTATGGTTGTCTTTCCAACATGCTCAGAACATGGTTTGTTCTATTGTCTAAATTGTTTACCGTGAACGTTTATTATCCCGTTAGTTCTGACAACATAAAATGCGTACGTACACACAAGATGGGCCATTGCTGTTATGATCACCAATGAATGAACTTGAACGGTTACCATGGCAGCAGAAACATGTGATAAATCCTGTTGTTTGTTGCGCACTGCTTAGGTAAGAAAAACTAAGCGTGTTAACATAATTTTGGAAAAAACGTATTTCTGGCTGCTGCATGAGACACTAAGCTCTGTTTTTGAAGTCACATGACTCGGGCTCGACCACAATTTATCCTGGTTTTATTGTTGATCTTAACTTTATTCTTCAAATCATTTTTGGTTTATGCCAACCATTTGAAAGATTTTTTTCTTCCCTTTGTTATGTTTGGAAGACAATTTAACATGTACCGGTACATATTTTTTTAAAATGTACATGACACTCCGAAGAACAGTTTCTGAGTTTCTTAGCTAAGTAGCATAGAAGGTACCATATTTTCCACCCTATAAGTCGCACCGCCCTATAAGTCGCATTGTCCAATTATGTCCAATAAATTGGAAAAATCCATAAATATGTCGCTTCTTCCTATAAGTCGCACTTACGTCATCGCTGACGTAACGTGTCACCCACTGCTGACAACCCGGAAATGTGTGCTCCAGTGTTTTGCCCAAAATGGATCGACAGCCAAATGGCGGCCACAGGAGCGTGCACGGTAAGACTTTAACAAGATTAACACTTAAAAACAATTGTTTGTTTGCTGAAAATTATAGCAAAGATGTGTCTTAGCTGAACTTTTCCTTAATTAAAAAAAAAATTTTTTTAGCTGACATTATAGTAAAAGTATTTCTAAGCTTAACTTTTCCTTTAAAAATTAACGTAATGTTCAAATCGGCTGGATTTAAATTGTTTTGCTTTGACGGTCTTCCAAACGGTCGCGCGCTGCGAAAATAAATTATAAATAAATTGAATTTTAGCTCAAACATCTCCTACAGCTAATAGGTTGTAAATGTCCATCCAGTGATTACTTTCTGTAAGTTTCATCAAAATCTGTCCGGTGGTTCTTGACCTATTTTGCATTGCTAACAGTAAAACACTGAGCTAACAGTAGTTCATACCTCCAGAGAGCAGGAGGCCGTGCTGCGACAGAGTGAGTCCGTCCAGAGGAGGTTTCCTTCGTACATATGAGCTAGGAACGGTCTGTGGACCCTAGCGGCCAAAACTGGTACTGCCTGTGCCCCTAGCAGCCAAAAGTGGTACAGCACCATTTTTTTTTTTTTGCCAAAATGAAAAACGGTCATATCTTAGCCAAAAATTTGTCTAAAAATATGGGGAAAATCCATAAATATGTCACTTCGCCCTATAAGTCGCAGGGCATGCAAATTAGGCAAAAAGGTGTGACTTATACACCGTAAAATACGGTAACTAAGTAAAAGGATAAACTTCTCTCCATCTAAACCAGGGCACCACTGAGCAGGTCTTGTCAAAGATAATGACCTAAATAATATTTACAGTACTTTATTTACTCCAATTGAAACAAATAAGTTCAGATTCTAAAACTGTGTATTGCGTTCAATCCAGTTCAATTAACTTGTGACACAGTTAAGTTTAATATCTATGTGCTAAAACAATAATGTAGAGAAGAAAGTTTTTTTTATATTTTAAGCTATCTGCTGGTTTTTAAACTCTGCATTAACACAAAAGTCTGTGTGAACTGCTAAGATCACACAAACAGTCTTTCTTTAAGAAGACTATTTTTTAAATTTGATTTTTTTTTTATCAGCTAGTGCCGCTCCAGCAGTCAGCAGTGTCACCCCACAACAACAAGGTCTCTGGTTCAAATCTCAGCTGCTCTACCAGCTTATGTCTAGAGTCTGTGCAGCTTACATCAAATAATTATGAGACCAATAATTATTGTGATGTTGAGTGGTGCATGTTAAAAGTGGGAAATAATTTATCTTAAATGATCCATGGCCGAACAAGTTGTCAGAGAGGACATTTCAAGTCAAAGTCAACTTTATTGTCAGAACTGCAATATGTACAGGACATACACAGGATTGAAATTGCGTTTCTCTCAGTCCCTCGGTGCAACAGTAACCATCTAAACACTAAAACATTTAATAAACATAAGCATAAAATAGTAAAAGTGTAACACTGTCCTGAGTTTTTTCATAGTAGTATAAAAGTATGAAAATTTACACCAACACTGAAACACCAAACACCCCTAAAACACCAAACACCCAATGAACATAAGCATAAAATGAAATAATAAAAGTGTAATACTGTCCTGAGTTTTTTCATAGTAGTATAAAAAGTATAAAAAGTATATCTATAAAATAAACTGAAGGTTCTAGCATTGACATTTGCAAAGAGTGGCACAGCAGCATATGAGTTAATGTACACAGTATATGTATGAGGTAGTTGATGTTGGTATAGAGGCAAAGTGGCATATGCAGTAAGGCACATAAGGCACATTTGGCATCCTTAGATAAGGCTAGTCAGAGAATACTGTATATGTATCAGCAGTAGTGTAGATATAAAAGTAGTGTAAATGTAAACAGTAGTAATAAATGTAAAACAGTAGTAATAAATGTAAACCGTATTAATAAATGTAAACAGTGAATGTAAACAGTAGTAAGACTATAGGCAGTAATGTAATACAAACATTAGTGCAAATATGAGAAGTAGTGCAAACTGAATGAGCACATGACCGAGAGTTTAGTGAATAACCCGTTTCATTTTATTTTTCAAAGAAAAAAGCAACGCTAAAACTGGGACTCATTTTCTTGTCACCAGGGTACAGTAGTCCCTCGTTTATCACGGAGGATCCATAAGCTGAAGACCCGTGATAAGTGAAAAACGGAAAAGTAGGAATAGTAGTTCCTGCTCCCTTTGCTAAAATGTCTTGATGACATCAAGACTTGGATGGTTGCGAACTTCTTGAGTTTTAATGATCTGAAAACTAAGGTCATTGTGTTTAACCCAAGCTCTGCCACTGTCACTGATCCTGGAAACCTGCACTCGCTTCAGCCACATCTAAAGCAGTCGGTTACCAATCTTGGGGTAGTGTTAGACTCGGACTTTAAGTTTAATAAACAAGATCAACTCTGTTCTTCAAAAAAGCTTCTTTCAGCTAAGGCAGATAGCTAAGCTTAAGTCCGTTATGTCCAGATCCAACCTTGAAAAATTAGTCCATGCATTTATCACAACCCGGCTGGACTACTGTAACTCACTTTGTGTTGAGGTCAGTCAGACTTCGCTTTCACGTCTCCAGCTTGCACAAAATCCTGCAGCCCGGCTACTAACAGGAACTCACAGGTTTGAGTACATCTCACCAGTTCTGGCCTCCCTTCACTGGCTTCCTGTGCGTGTCAGAATCAATTTTTAAATTATCCTGCTGATGTTCAAGTGCATTAACGGCCTCGCACCCTCATACCTCTCCGACTTTCTTCATCCCTATGCTCCTTCTCGGGCTTTGCGATCATCTGACCAGCTGCTTTTGGTGGTACCAAAAACCAGGCTGAAGCTCAGAGGAGATCTGGCGTTTTCAGTCGTGGGCCCTAAGCTCTGGAACAATCTGCCCATTATGCCTCCTACCCACTGCATAACTCGAAACGCGCCTGCCGTGCCCTTTTTGCCGCTGGTCACGGTCCCACTGAACCACTGAACACCGTCTGATGACGTACACTAGGGGGTAGCAGAGGGAGGGGTCTCTGGCTTGTTTTCCGGGTTCAGTTGTTGTTTTAACTGCACCTCCGACGGTCTTCGATGAGATTAAAACTTTTTTTTATGTTTGGGGTGATCTACACTGGAGAGGACAGCAGCCTGTCAGCAGCAACTGTAAAAATGCCACGTTTCTTACCGGAGTTTGGGTCCAATTCCTGGAGGCTCGATCCGGTGAGTTTAAAAAGTCCGAAAAAAGTCCCGTTGTGGTTGTGTAATCAGATAGCGAGGCTCTCCCGACTGTTTGCCGGATGCGTCGAGCCGCCAGAGATCAACATTTGGGACGTCTGCGGCTCGACGGCGACGCGCGCGTGCGTGTGCAGGCTGCCGTCGCGCCGCTTCGATCACTCGAATCTCGCCGCTTCCTTGTTCGCCGTGACTCCACGCGTCTCCTCCATAGACTTTGAATGTAAACCGGTGTTATCCGGCCGCTTCGGCCGCTCGACAAAGGGGGCAGTGGGTACGAGGCAAGGCCACCTCCGTCTCCACTTTTAAAACTCTCCTAACAAACACACCTGTACTCAGTGACATTTAACACAGGGTGATACATGTGATCATTGTTGAAGGATTTAGATTTACAATTTCATTGATTCTGATTCTGTTTATGCTTTTTGTTATTATTCCTGGACTTTTGACACAGGTTGATCTGATTTAGTATTTCATTATTTCTAATTAGGATTTCTGTTTTATACTTTTACTCCATGTGCTGTAAATATATCTCATTACTTTTTATTTCAGAGTCAGAGTCAGAGAGTCTTTATTGTCATTTGCACCGCATGTGGTACATGTGATGAAAACGAGATTATGTACACGGGGTCCCAGTTACATCCAACAACAAATGCAAGAGAAAAAAAAAAGAACAGTAATAACATCTAGAATTAACTAAGAAAAACATCAACTAGTAATACACTAAGCCCTAATGTAGTGGAAAAACATCATTATAAACAGCAGCACGAACATGAGTCTGTATGAGCAGATGGTCACAAATGAACACAGCAACAAGAAAACAGATCAGCATCAGCATGATGTGATATTTTGCAGTGTTTATTCTTATTATTTATTTATTCATGAGTCTAACAGCCTCAGGGTAGAAGCTGTTCCTCAGTCTAGTGGTTCTACATTTGATGCTCCTCAACCTCCGTCCTGAGGGGAGTGGGGCAAAGAGTGAGTGTGCTGGGTGAGTGAGGTCTTTCATGATGCAGGTGGCTCTTTTCCTGCATCTGGAGGTGTAAATGTCTGTGATGGTGGGGAGACTGACTCCAACAGACTTCTGTGCAGCCTTCACCACTCTCTGTAGAGCTTTCCTCTCTGCAACTGTGCAGCCTCCATGCCACACATTGATGCTGGAGCATATTTGATGCTGTGATCTTTTTGTTAAGCACTTTGGTAACAGTTTCTGTGTTAAATGTGCTCTATAAATAAATTTCACTTGACTTGACTAGTACAAGTAGTAAGTAGTAGTTTATTTTATTATTTATAATATACATACTGGTGGTCCCCAACTTACGACGCAGTTCCGTTCCTACGCGCCGTTGTAACTCGAAAATCGTCGTAAGTCACAAAATACGTCCAAACGGCACCTCATACATACAGTACTATATTTTACCAAGCACTTAGCCTATTCTAACACAGTACCCTACATAATTATCAAAAAACACATACATTCGGAGCCATAATGAAGGGAAAATAGAGTTAATGGCCTACTGGTATGCTGGTGAAGCCGTTCTTCCACCTGTTAGCATGTTAGCTCGGTGTCCCTCCAACATTTCAGGCTGCCTGTAGTTCGCGCAGTCCAGACTGTTTACAGTAAGGCCTGTTAGCATGTTAGCTCCATACATTTGGAGCCATAATGAAGTGAAAAAAGAGTTGATAATCTACTGGGAGCTGGTGAAGCCGTTCCTCCGCCTGTTAGCATGTTAGCTCGGTGTCCCTCCAACATCTGAGGCTGCGAAGCCGTTCCTCCGCCTGTTAGCATGTTAGCTCAGTGTCCCTCCAACATCTGAGGCCGCAAAGCCGTTCCTCTGATCCAACCTCTGATCGGACACACGGTCCGTCCAAAGCCGGGCTCCTCGTCCCTGGAGCTGTGAGACTTCCACAGAATTCACAGAGCGTTTCCAGTTCATGTTCCGAGCGCAGCAACCTTTGATCGGACACACGGTCCATCCAAAGCCGGCTGGCTGTCCAGCTTGCTCCGTCAAGTTTTGTAGCATCCGTAGCTAACCGGAAACTTCCGGAAACTGCCGGAAACTGCGTAAATCAGCTTCAAAATAATAATAATCATAATACTTTATTTATAAAGCCATTTAAAACAACCACAGCTGCAACAAAGTGTTGTACACATGAAATAAGATTTATATATTTTTTTTAATGAGATGCGTGACGTAACCCCAAAACATCGTAAGTCGAGGCCGTCGTAAGTCGAGGACTACATTAGGGATGCACCGATCCACATTTCTCACTTCCGATCCGATACTTATTAAATGAGCATTGACCGATACCGATACTTTACCGATCTGATACTGTTCAGGTATGTGACTCTGTATAATGAAACTTTTGTACCCAAACTATTCATTTTAACATTGTGTGAGATAAACCCAATGAAGACACTTTTAAGCCTTACAATAGGGAACCCACTGACTTTAACAGCACACAGGACAGGAGGCAATTATACCACACACATGTCCTCCTTACTCATGGTGCAGCTGAAAAAACTAAAAAAGCGCTAAGCATGATGGGAAAGACAACACAGCACTCCCCTTAACCAATAAGAGAGTGGATTATAGCTGGAAAACTTTTCCAGCTAAATCTGGAAAACTAAAAACAACAGTAGCTCATGGCTCACTGCTAAAGCTGGAAAACTAAAAAAACGCTAAGCATTATGGGAAAGACAACAAAATCCACTCTCTTATTGGTTAAGGGGAGTGGCTGTGTTGTGTTTCCCATCATGCTTAGCGCTTTTTTAGTTTTTTCAGCTTTAGCTGGACAAACTATTGGTTATAACTATTGGTTATAATGGACCTTACCAAGCTCCGCCCAGAAACGCCCCCTAAGCTCCGACCGGTCTCCATGTCTCCCAAGCGCAGCATTAGTTTCAATGTAAACATGGCGTCGACTGACTCTGCAGGGTATTTCTGAGTCGAATAGTGTATCATTTCTGCCAGATTCCAACAAAATATCAGCCATGACAATGGACAGGGGAACCAACAAGTTCATGTTATTTATTTTTTTGGACGTTATCAAGTTGTTTGAGCCATGCGATGTCTCCAACAGCGTGCGCGTCACAGCTAATGCTACTGTCTGATGAGGAAAACATCAGCTCCTCACACGCTCGCTCAGCATTATTACAGCTGTGGACAGGATCACTGATGCCTATTGTCCTGCAAGGCTGGGTAAGTTATGGTTATGGTCTTTAAATCTAGTGCTCCTGACAGTCCCACCACTTTTGATTTTTCCTCTTTGGCCCCATATGAAAAGTCGATTGTGACAAATCTAGGAGTGAAAATTGACCCCTGCCTGAAACTGGACTGTCACATCAACAGCATGGTTAAGTCCTCGTTCTTTCATCTGAGGCGCCTGTCAAAAATCAAGCCCCTCCTTTCTAGACGCCACTTAGAGACAGTAATCCACGCTTTTATTACTTCACGCCTGGATTATTGTAACTCTCTTCTGATTGGAGTAAATAAGGCCTCGCTTTCTCGGTTGCAGCTGGTACAAAATGCTGCTGCACGATTTTTGACTGGTACAGGCAGACGTGAGCACATCACTCCAGTTTTAATGTCCCTTCATTGGCTTCCTGTCCAGTTTCGAATCCATTTTAAAGTTTTATTGTTTGTTTTTAAGTCTTTGAACGGTTTTAGTCCCTCTTATCTGTCTGAACTGCTTCAACTTTATGT
>JBBPBX010097286.1:0-12884 GCA_038048925.1 Garcialebias charrua
TATATATATACATATATATATATATATATATATATATATATGTATACATATATACATATATACATATATATACATTGTTACGATCCAACAAGGATCAAAACATATTTAATGGACACAGGACACAAGGAAAAGGTTTAACAAATTTATTAAAGGAACAAAGGGTCATCTGTAGGAGGGGAACCACCTCCAGCTTCTCCAGGCGTCCCACGTCCTAAAAAAAAAAGAAAGTTCAACGAAAAGGTGGGTTTGGATAAAGCGGCCAAAAGAAAAATAAAGCTGCCCAACAGAGCCAACTCTATACAGAGCCGGCGAACCCTGTTAGACAGCGGGCTACCTCTACCAAAACTCTAGGCCTACAGGATGTAAAACAAAAACAATAGCGAAAACTAGACTACCGCTTTACCCAACCAAAAGTAATGAAAGGAATTATGTTTCAACAACAAAAAGGCACGAGCCCCCACACACAGCTGCCTCTAACAGACAGCCACCAGAGCCCTCAGACTCTGAGACTCAAAAACCTCCAACACTTCAGCTCAGGTCCTCTACTCTAGGTCACTAGAGTCCACACGAGCACTAATGTACTCTACTAACCCCACTCCAGAATGAAGTGTACCAACAATCACTGTCTAGTGATCAACAAAACCTGGGAGGGTGGAGAAACTCCCAGTCTACCAAACAATCACAGTCTAGTGATCAACAAAACCTGGGAGGGTGGAGAAACTCCCAGTCTACCAAACAATCACAGTCTAGTGATCAACAAAACCTGGGAGGGTGGAGAAACTCCCAGTCTACCAAACAATCAAACAGCAGACTTCCACTGCTGACTGTAATATTATTTTAATGTCCTCTAAACACCAAAACCTCACATACCTGCACACAACTCCTCTATTCTCCACTAACCATCCAAACCTCCACTAACCATAACCTCCACTAACCATAACCTCCACTAACCATAACCTCCACACATTCTGGCTTGAGCTCAGTGCATTTAAAGAGAGAGAGAGAGTCAGCAGGTGTTGCAGCTCAGCTAATCAAGCCTGATTGAAGCTGAGTAAAAAAAAAGTGCAGCAGGAGTAGGCTGCAGACTGCAGGTGACCAAAACAAAACTGAGGTTTTAAACTAAGGTTAATCCCTTCAGGATACATAACACTCCCACCGCTAAATGTTTTTTTATGGGGTGATGTAGATGTGAGGTAAAAACATCATACATGACCCATACAAAAACAGTGAGGTCACATGTAACGGTCCTCATCACTCAAACAGACTAAAAACCTCATTAAAAACTAGTCTGTCAAACCGCTTACATCTAATCTACAGGTACACTCAAAAGGTTTGAAAGCCAAAACAACGTCTTGGGTCTGGTTGTACCCTAAAAAGCTTTCGTTTCGTCTGACAAATACTAACAACATCTCTGAAGTGGTCAACCAGTGAAGAAGAGAGTCGACTTTTATTTTCTGACGGGAAGGAATTGTTCTCCTCCGTACCAGCACTGGTTAGTACTGGACTGCTCTCCTCATTCAGTCAGGAGTAACACTTTATGGATCTGGGTCAGTCTAATGAGTCACTAAAGTAACCCGGTTCACTTTATGGATCTGGGTCAGTCTAATGAGTCACTAAAGTAACCCGGTTCACTTTATGGATCTGGGTCAGTCTAATGAGTCACTAAAGTAACCCGGTTCACTTTATGGATCTGGGTCAGTCTAATGAGTCACTAAAGTAACCCGGTTCACTTTATGGATCTGGGTCAGTCTAATGAGTCACTAAAGTAACCCGGTTCACTTTATGGATCTGGGTCAGTCTAATGAGTCACTAAAGTAACCCGGTTCACTTTATGGATCTGGGTCAATCTAATGAGTCACTAAAGTAACCCGGTTCACTTTATGGATCTGGGTCAGTCTAATGAGTCACTAAAGTAACCCGGTTCACTTTATGGATCTGGGTCAGTCTAATGAGTCACTAAAGTAACCCGGTTCACTTTATGGATCTGGGTCAGTCTAATGAGTCACTAAAGTAACCCGGTTCACTTTATGGATCTGGGTCAGTCTAATGAGTCACTAAAGTAACCCGGTTCACTTTATGGATCTGGGTCAGTCTAATGAGTCACTAAAGTAACCCGGTTCACTTTATGGATCTGGGTCAGTCTAATGAATCACTAAAGTAACCCGGTTCACTTTATGGATCTGGGTCAGTCTAATGAATCACTAAAGTAACCCGGTTCACTTTATGGATCTGGGTCAGTCTAATGAATCACTAAAGTAACCCGGTTCACTTTATGGATCTGGGTCAGTCTAATGAGTCACTAAAGTAACCCGGTTCACTTTATGGATCTGGGTCAGTCTAATGAGTCACTAAAGTAACCCGGTTCACTTTATGGATCTGGGTCAGTCTAATGAGTCACTAAAGTAACCCGGTTCACTTTATGGATCTGGGTCAGTCTAATGAGTCACTAAAGTAACCCGGTTCACTTTATGGATCTGGGTCAGTCTAATGAGTCACTAAAGTAACCCGGTTCACTTTATGGATCTGGGTCAGTCTAATGAGTCACTAAAGTAACCCGGTTCACTTTATGGATCTGGGTCAGTCTAATGAGTCACTAAAGTAACCCGGTTCACTTTATGGATCTGGGTCAGTCTAATGAGTCACTAAAGTAACCCGGTTCACTTTATGGATCTGGGTCAGTCTAATGAGTCACTAAAGTAACCCGGTTCACTTTATGGATCTGGGTCAGTCTAATGAGTCACTAAAGTAACCCGGTTCACTTTATGGATCTGGGTCAGTCTAATGAGTCACTAAAGTAACCCGGTTCACTTTATGGATCTGGGTCAGTCTAATGAGTCACTAAAGTAACCCGGTTCACTTTATGGATCTGGGTCAGTCTAATGAGTCACTAAAGTAACCCGGTTCACTTTATGGATCTGGGTCAGTCTAATGAGTCACTAAAGTAACCCGGTTCACTTTATGGATCTGGGTCAGTCTAATGAGTCACTAAAGTAACCCGGTTCACTTTATGGATCTGGGTCAGTCTAATGAGTCACTAAAGTAACCCGGTTCACTTTATGGATCTGGGTCAGTCTAATGAGTCACTAAAGTAACCCGGTTCACTTTATGGATCTGGGTCAGTCTAATGAGTCACTAAAGTAACCCGGTTCACTTTATGGATCTGGGTCAGTCTAATGAGTCACTAAAGTAACCCGGTTCACTTTATGGATCTGGGTCAGTCTAATGAGTCACTAAAGTAACCCGGTTCACTTTATGGATCTGGGTCAGTCTAATGAGTCACTAAAGTAACCCGGTTCACTTTATGGATCTGGGTCAGTCTAATGAGTCACTAAAGTAACCCGGTTCACTTTATGGATCTGAGTCAGTCTAATGAGTCACTAAAGTAACCCGGTTCACTTTATGGATCTGGGTCAGTCTAATGAGTCACTAAAGTAACCCGGTTCACTTTATGGATCTGGGTCAGTCTAATGAGTCACTAAAGTAACCCGGTTCACTTTATGGATCTGGGTCAGTCTAATGAGTCACTAAAGTAACCCGGTTCACTTTATGGATCTGGGTCAGTCTAATGAGTCACTAAAGTAACCCGGTTCACTTTATGGATCTGGGTCAGTCTAATGAGTCACTAAAGTAACCCGGTTCACTTTATGGATCTGGGTCAGTCTAATGAGTCACTAAAGTAACCCGGTTCACTTTATGGATCTGAGTCAGTCTAATGAGTCACTAAAGTAACCCGGTTCACTTTATGGATCTGGGTCAGTCTAATGAGTCACTAAAGTAACCCGGTTCACTTTATGGATCTGGGTCAGTCTAATGAGTCACTAAAGTAACCCGGTTCACTTTATGGATCTGGGTCAGTCTAATGAGTCACTAAAGTAACCCGGTTCACTTTATGGATCTGGGTCAGTCTAATGAGTCACTAAAGTAACCCGGTTCACTTTATGGATCTGGGTCAGTCTAATGAGTCACTAAAGTAACCTGGTTCACTTTATGGATCTGGGTCAGTCTAATGAGTCACTAAAGTAACCCGGTTCACTTTATGGATCTGGGTCAGTCTAATGAGTCACTAAAGTAACCTGGTTCACTTTATGGATCTGAGTCAGTCTAATGAGTCACTAAAGTAACCCGGTTCACTTTATGGATCTGAGTCAGTCTAATGAGTCACTAAAGTAACCCGGTTCACTTTATGGATCTGGATCAGTCTAATGAGTCACTAAAGTAACTCGGTTCACTTGAGTCGTTCACTCTTTGTTCGTTTTGGATCAGCACAGAGAGTAAGAAGCCAACTAGGGCTGGGCCATATCATATCGTTACCGGTTTTACCGGGCAAAAAAGCTTGCCCGGGCAAAACATTTATATCATGATATGCTAATTTCATGACGTAATACGTCGGGGCGCCCCGCCCCCTTCACTTCCGAGCGCTTCAAAAGACCAAACCGAGCTGCGCACCTCCCTCCACCAGTCTGTGTACTGGTGTAACGCTAGAACAAACAACGTGTTTCAGCTGTCTCTCCGCTGTCTCTCACTGCACAGGTACAGAGAGCTTGTCCCCCCTTCCCCCGCCCCGCTGCGCAGCGTGTGTGCGGGCTGCTCTCTCCCTCGCTCCAAAACTGTCGCGCGCGATTCAGCTGTTTCACACAGTCTCACACAGAGGCAGGTGATCAGAGAATCAGATAGATCAGTTAAAAAAATGAATCAGAAAAATGAATAATTCCTGCAGGAACAGAGGAAGCTGAAACACCAGAAGCTTCAGGGTCAGCAGAGGCGGCTCCAGCAGGGGGGAGCTAGGGTGTGCTATAGCCCCCCCTGGAAAAGTCACAGCACCCCCAAGAAAATATCAGATTATTTTCTTTTTCATCTGAGTTAATATTCTTTAACATGTGGTTGTTGTGATATTTTCCTAGCAAAACACAACTAATGGTTATGCCATTTTTAGCTAATACAACTTGATAAATCATTTCCTGGCTTGCAGTGATAATAAATGACTTATCTGGTCACATTAAATAACTACTTTTAACCAAAATCCAAAATAAACTTTATTAAAATAGCCTCACTGCATCTAAATTCATGCGCGTATAAAACTGAAATAATTCCTGCTCAAAGAGTTAATTTTGCCTTAGACAAAACTTGCCTTAGACTTTCATGTCTTGGATCTTTTTTACTGTTTTTCTTTACAATTTGTATTTTTGTTGGATGTAACTGGGACCCTGTCCATAGTTTTGTTCCACCTTATGTACCACATGTGATGTGAATGACACACATTGACCTTGAGAACTGAAAGAACAAATGATCCTTCATAGCATCCTCAGTAAAATGCCGTTTGTTCCTGAGCTGCAGCTCGTAGCTACGGAACAGAACAACAAACACTCACGTCAGAACTGAGCAACTTCTGGTGCTGGGAGAACATCACTTCCGTTAGCTGCTGCTCTTCAAAATAAGAGCTCAAACTGAGCTGCTCTTCAGCTCTACATCCTTCAGTTTCTGTGTTCCCATGGCAACATGTAAATATTTCACTGAATTTAGACCCATCTGATGTAGTTTAAGAAGGATTAGTATTTAATCAGACAGACATCTACTATAACAACACTTTCCTTTTCTGGACAAGACATCCCCCTCTCCACCTCTGTTACAAATCTTGGAATAAAAATGGACTCCAATCTTACATTTGAAAATCACATTAAGCTTCTGTTTAAAACTTGCTTCTTCCATCTTCGAAACATCTCTAGACTTCGCCCATCCCTAACTTTTTCCGATGCTGAGAAGCTCGTCCATGCTTTTGTCTCCTCCAGGCTCGACTACTGCAACTCCCTGTTTATTGGAATCCCTGGCAAAAACCTTCAGAAACTTCAATATATTCAAAACAGTGCTGCAAGGATCTTGTTGCGAGTTCGTAAATTTGAACATATTACGCCCATTCTTCATAACCTTCATTGGCTTCCTGTCGCCTACAGAATTCAGTACAAAACTGCTCTCATTACACATCAATGCTTACATGGAGCTTCACCAGATTATCTGAAGGATATTCTTATTCCACACTCATCCACCCGGTCGCTGCGGTCACAGAACAGTAATCTCCTTCACATTCCGAGAACCAAATTAAGGACCATGGGAGACCGGGCTTTCAGTGTGGCTGCCCCCCGCCTGTGGAACTCTCTTCCTGACTGTCTGAGGGTCCCACAGTCTGTGGTTGACTTTAAGAGCGGCTTGAAGACCTTTCTTTTCAACCGAGCATACTCTACCTCCTCATGATTCTACTTTTGTTCTTAGTTGATACTGTTATTGATTTTACTTGTTTTATTACTTGTTTTATTGACATTTAATTTCTGTTGCACCGTGTAGCACTTTGAGATTTTCATTAATGAAAAGTGCGTTATAAATTGAATTCATTATTATTATTATTATTAATCAAAGAAGTGTGATTTAAACTCTTCAAATCACTGAAACTCAGGGATCAATCAAATTGATTTTTAATAGAAAGTTTCTCAGTGAAATCTTCTGACAAAAGTTAAATATTATGGATCCATATTCACAGGAGGACATTAAAAATAATTTCTGAACATAGACCAGCAAGAATGACTTCAATCATCTAGTCAAAACGTGAAAAACACATTGAAGTTTTTTATTTATTTAACTTAGCAACACAAAAAGTTCTCTACTCTTTGGATATGGGGGCGACATTCAAACTTTTAGTGGAAACAGCTGAGCAGGAATGTTGGTCCCATTACAGCTTCCAGTGCTAACATGTGTTTTATGTACAGAGTTTGTACCAACAGGAGACACACATCAGCTTTTATTTTGAAAGAACCTCTCAAGCGTGACTACCTAATTCATGGTGTTAGCGCGTGCACAACCAAACCGCGTGAGCGCTGACTTTTAGAAGTGGAGGCTGCTGGACCGAAGTATAATATTGAACAATTTTACTAGAAATGACAACCATACCTGTTAGAGAACAAACATGTGGTTGGTGGAGGTCTGACGTGAAGCTCCTGCTCCTACACAGAAAAACACACACACAGTCACGAGACTAGATTATCCAAGCACGCGACAACGAGACGTAGCTGCTAACAGCTACACATGCTAACAGCTACACATGCTAACAGCTACACATGCTAACAGCTACACATGCTAACAGCTACACATGCTAACAGCTACAGATGTTAACAGCTACACATGCTAACAGCTACACATGCTAACAGCTACAGATGTTAACAGCTACACATGTTAACAGCTACACATGCTAACAGCTACACATGCTAACAGCTACACATGTTAACAGCTACACATGTTAACAGCTACACATGCTAACAGCTACACATGCTAACAGCTACACATGCTAACAGCTACACATGTTAACAGCTACACAGTGCTAACAGCTACACATGCTAACAGCTACAGATGTTAACAGCTACACATGTTAACAGCTACACATGCTAACAGCTACACATGCTAACAGCTACAGATGTTAAGAGCTACACATGTTAACAGCTACACATGCTAACAGCTACACATGCTAACAGCTACACATGTTAACAGCTACACATGTTAACAGCTACACATGCTAACAGCTACACATGTTAACAGCTACACATGTTAACAGCTACACATGCTAACAGCTACACATGCTAACAGCTACAGATGTTAACAGCTACACATGCTAACAGCTACACATGCTAACAGCTACACATGCTAACAGCTACAGATGTTAACAGCTACACATGTTAACAGCTACAGATGTTAACAGCTACACATGCTAACAGCTACACATGTTAACAGCTACACATGCTAACAGCTACACATGCTACACATGCTAACAGCTACACATGCTAACAGCTACAGATGTTAACAGCTACACATGCTAACAGCTACACATGCTAACAGCTACAGATGCTAACAGAGTGAACTAACTTCCTCTCCACAGACAAGAAGCTGCAGTGTTACAAGCCTCTGGCAGCAGCAGCTTGGAACTAAATCACAGAATAAAGTATTTGACTCACGAGAAGTCTTTTTTCATTAGTAATTGAAATAAATCACGGAGCTAAATCCAGACGTAGCTTCTCAACACGAAGGAAAACAAAGAGGCCTTGCAGGCGCCTGATTTAGCCCCACGTGTAGATTCATTTGGAGCTCACTGCATTGGAGTGGTCATTTAGGATTTCAATAAAGCTGATGAAGCCAGTTCACTTTATGGATCTGAGTCTAATGAGTCACTAAAGTAACCCGGTGTTCTGTGAAGCTTGCATGTATCGTGGAGATGACCTACGCGTAGCGCAAATGCATGGATATAGCTGTGAAGCTTGCATGTATCGTGGAGATGACCTACGCGTAGCGCAAACCCACGGCTGCATCTATCCGCTGTGAAAACAACATGTTCTTCTGTAACAGTTTAACAGCTGAAGAAGAAACTAAAGAAACAAAAAACAAACACAGTGGACACATCAGTAGGAACAAATTGAAATATAGAATAATGAAAGAATATAAAATGACACTGCTGGTTGACAGCTGTAGGACACCTTCACTAGCTGGTTGACAGCTGTAGGACACCTTCACTAGCTGGTTGACAGCTGTAGGACACCTCCACTAGCTGGTTGACAGCTGTAGGACACCTCCACTAGCTGGTTGACAGCTGTAGGACACCTCCACTAGCTGGGTAACAGCTGTAGGACACCTCCACTAGCTGGTTGACAGCTGTAGGACACCTTCACTAGCTGGGTAACAGCTGTAGGACACCTCCACTAGCTGGTTGACAGCTGTAGGACACCTTCACTAGCTGGGTAACAGCTGTAGGACACCTTCACTAGCTGGGTAACAGCTGTAGGACACCTTCACTAGCTGGGTAACAGCTGTAGGACACCTTCACTAGCTGGGTAACAGCTGTAGGACACCTTCACTAGCTGGGTAACAGCTGTAGGACACCTCCACTAGCTGGGTAACAGCTGTAGGACACCTTCACTAGCTGGGTAACAGCTGTAGGACACCTTCACTAGCTGGGTAACAGCTGTAGGACACCTCCACTAGCTGGTTGACAGCTGTAGGACACCTTCACTAGCTGGGTAACAGCTGTAGGACACCTTCACTAGCTGGGTAACAGCTGTAGGACACCTCCACTAGCTGGTTGACAGCTGTAGGACACCTCCACTAGCTGGTTGACAGCTGTAGGACACCTTCACTAGCTGGGTAACAGCTGTAGGACACCTCCACTAGCTGGTTGACAGCTGTAGGACACCTTCACTAGCTGGGTAACAGCTGTAGGACACCTCCACTAGCTGGTTGACAGCTGTAGGACACCTTCACTAGCTGGGTAACAGCTGTAGGACACCTTCACTAGCTGGGTAACAGCTGTAGGACACCTTCACTAGCTGGGTAACAGCTGTAGGACACCTCCACTAGCTGGTTGACAGCTGTAGGACACCTCCACTAGCTGGTTGACAGCTGTAGGACACCTTCACTAGCTGGGTAACAGCTGTAGGACACCTTCACTAGCTGGGTAACAGCTGTAGGACACCTCCACTAGCTGGTTGACAGCTGTAGGACACCTCCACTAGCTGGTTGACAGCTGTAGGACACCTCCACTAGCTGGGTAACAGCTGTAGGACACCTCCACTAGCTGGTTGACAGCTGTAGGACACCTTCACTAGCTGGGTAACAGCTGTAGGACACCTCCACTAGCTGGTTGACAGCTGTAGGACACCTTCACTAGCTGGGTAACAGCTGTAGGACACCTTCACTAGCTGGGTAACAGCTGTAGGACACCTTCACTAGCTGGGTAACAGCTGTAGGACACCTTCACTAGCTGGGTAACAGCTGTAGGACACCTTCACTAGCTGGGTAACAGCTGTAGGACACCTCCACTAGCTGGGTAACAGCTGTAGGACACCTTCACTAGCTGGGTAACAGCTGTAGGACACCTCCACTAGCTGGGTAACAGCTGTAGGACACCTTCACTAGCTGGGTAACAGCTGTAGGACACCTCCACTAGCTGGTTGACAGCTGTAGGACACCTCCACTAGCTGGTTGACAGCTGTAGGACACCTTCACTAGCTGGGTAACAGCTGTAGGACACCTCCACTAGCTGGTTGACAGCTGTAGGACACCTTCACTAGCTGGGTAACAGCTGTAGGACACCTTCACTAGCTGGGTAACAGCTGTAGGACACCTTCACTAGCTGGTTAACAGCTGTATGACACCTTCACTAGCTGGGTAACAGCTGTATGACACCTTCACTAGCTGGTAACAGCTGTATGACATCTTCACTAGCTGGGTAACAGCTGTATGACATCTTCACTAGCTGGTAACAGCTGTATGACATCTTCACTAGCTGGGTAGCAGCTGTATGACATCTTCACTAGCTGGGTAACAGCTGTATGACACCTTCACTAGCTGGTTAACCACTGTATGACACCTCCACTAGCTGGTTAACAGCTGTATGACATCTTCACTAGCTGGATGACAGCTGTATGACACCTTCACTAGCTGGTTAACAGCTGTATGACATCTTCACTAGCTGGATGACAGCTGTATGACATCTTCACTAGCTGGTTAACAGCTGTATGACATCTTCACTAGCTGGATGACAGCTGTATGACATCTTCACTAGCTGGTTAACAGCTGTATGACATCTTCACTAGCTGGTTGACAGCTGTAGGACACCTCCACTAGCTGGTTGACAGCTGTAGGACACCTCCACTAGCTGGTTGACAGCTGTAGGACACCTTCACTAGCTGGGTAACAGCTGTAGGACACCTCCACTAGCTGGTTGACAGCTGTAGGACACCTCCACTAGCTGGTTGACAGCTGTAGGACACCTTCACTAGCTGGGTAACAGCTGTAGGACACCTTCACTAGCTGGGTAACAGCTGTAGGACACCTCCACTAGCTGGTTGACAGCTGTAGGACACCTTCACTAGCTGGTTGACAGCTGTAGGACACCTCCACTAGCTGGGTAACAGCTGTAGGACACCTTCACTAGCTGGGTAACAGCTGTAGGACACCTTCACTAGCTGGTTGACAGCTGTAGGACACCTTCACTAGCTGGGTAACTTACAATCTAGCACCCTTCGTCTTGCGTTTTTGAAAATGATTTTAATTACAAGATCAAAATAAAAAAAAGAGGGCACATTAAATCTTTTTTAATGAACAGCGCAACCACAATAACATGAGGAAAAGGACATGAAAAGTAACAGACGTAAAACAAATTCAACATCAAAAATCAATTTAAAATACACAGCACTTCAAATTATCTGAGAACAAAACCATATACAAAAACCCGCTCATTCTCAATCAGTTCATCTGGACAGTTTCTTTTTAGTAGAAACGTTTCACCCTCACTCCAGAGGGCTTCGTCAGTCAGAGCAGTCCAAAGCAAACTGAAGCTACCCCACCAAGTAAACAACTTAAGTGGACCAACCAGTTTGCTGTAGCCAAGATGGTTTCTGGGGGCTTGTCCCTCGTCGACTCCTCCCAGGCAGGCAGACATGTCCAAAGTGGTTCAAGACCAGAAAGTTCATTCTCAATAGTCCAGGTATCAAATCCGCTCATTCTCAATCAGTTCATCTGGACAGTTTCTTTTTAGTAGAAACGTTGACAGTGTATATTCTTAATTTAAAGAACACTTGTGACACTTGAAATCACCAGTGTTGTGGGTGGTGTTGGGGGTGGCACATTTAAAATGAGTCCATCTTTCACAAAAGTCACACTGTATCTGTGAGTTGGAAGGAAACAAAAACAGTACTGAGTTACATGTATAATGCATTGCAAGTATGAAATTATACAGCTGTATTTTTACCATGTTAACGTAACTGTCCTCTTCATCATGGTACAGCATGTTGCAGGTGACACAATAATTTTCCACTTTGTCTGTGAAATAAATAAATAAAGACTATTGAGCAGAATTTACAAAAAACAATTGAATGTTACGTCGAACAGAAATATTGCTTGTCTCGGAAAGTAAATAAGACATGATTTTATTATAATTATATGAGTCACATAACCATTGGTTTTTATTGTCCTTAATCTTTAAAAGTACTTGTAACAAAGGCTACATATTTCAATAAATTGTACAAAAAAAAATTACAAATAAACACATAAGTAAACATCGGGTTTACTAGCAACTCACATTTTTCATCTTGATGTTGCAACAACGTGGCTGCGATGTCCAGTCTGGCCTGGCACATGGCAGCGTTTGCTGTGCTGACTGCTTGAAGACTTCCAACCTTGAAGTATTCTTCTGCAAACTGTAAATAACAAGCATTTTCAGTTGAACATGTCATTGATTTAAAAATATTGCGTCTGTGTTCCTTGTACATTACTTTCAAAATCAAGACCCCGCAATTGAAGGAGTCGCTCTGCAGGCTGTGCGGAAGAGTCGTCGTAATCCAGCCGCTACTTTTGATTTCTTTTGCGTTCAGGAAATTTCTGTTCAGTGTCACAAAAAAGTTTGGGACATTGTAAAAACAACAACAAGTGCTTAAGAAATTACCTATTATGACATGGATCACATCACCTCCAGTTACGTTTAATCCTTCTTTCATAAATCTCCTCATTGCCCATGGGGTCTACCACAAGAAGGTGTTTGTCATCCATCCTGACAATCTGTTGGATTATTTTGGAAGTACTGTATGAAATTTTATAGTTACAGTGACACATACGTGGGTGTGTATAGATTGAGAAATACACACACATACATGTACTGTAGACATGTATAATGTACATATGTATGTACGTGCATATGTATGTATGTATGTTTGTATGTGTGTATGTTCGTACGTATGTACGTACGTACGTATGTATGCATTTACACACACATATATAAAGATATACTGTATACGGTATGTATATATATATATAAATATAAATTTATATATATATAAATATAAATTTATATATATATA
>JBBPBX010097289.1:0-12883 GCA_038048925.1 Garcialebias charrua
CTTCCGTGGTCCACACTGCTCTCACCCACCTGGATCAGAAGGACTCATACGTGCGTCTGCTCTTTGTGGACTTCACATCTGCCTTCAACACCATGATCCCCCAAACTCTGATAGACAAACTATCTACACTTGGACTAAGCCCCTCTATTTGTAACTGGGTACTAGACTTCTTAACAAACAGACCACAGTCCGTGAAGATCCACAACTTCTCCTCCTCCACCATAACCCTCAGCACTGGCTCTCCTCAAGGATGTGTGCTGAGCCCCCTTCTGTTCACTCTGCTCACATATGATTGTACAGCCACACTTCCAGGCTGTCATATTGTTAAGTTTGCAGATGATACAGCGGTGGTGGGATGCATCACAAACAATGATGAGTCCAGCTACAGACAGGAGGTGGAACACCTGGAGAGCTGGTGCAAAGAGAATAATCTTCACATGAATGTGAAGAAGACAAAGGAGATGATTGTGGACTTCAGAAGGAACAAACACACCCACGCCCCACTGAAAATAGGTGGGTCTGCAGTGGAAGTGGTCTCCAGCTACAAATACTTGGGTGTACACATGAATGATAACCTCAGCTGGAGCAACAACACCACCAGCCTGATCAAGAAAGGTCATCAGAGACTCTACTTCCTCAGACGGCTGAGACGTGCTGGTCTGAGCAGCCCAGTTCTCACCTCGTTCTACAGGTGTGCAGTGGAGAGCGTCCTGTGCTCCAGCATCAACGTGTGGCATGGAGGCTGCACAGTTGAAGAGAGGAAAGCTCTACAGAGAGTGGTGAAGGCTGCACAGAAGTCTGTTGGAGTCAGTCTCCCCACCATCACAGACATTTACACCTCCAGATGCAGGAAAAGAGCCACCTGCATCATGAAAGACCTCACTCACCCAGCACACTCACTCTTTGCCCCACTCCCCTCAGGACGGAGGTTGAGGAGCATCAAATGTAGAACCACTAGACTGAGGAACAGCTTCTACCCTGAGGCTGTTAGACTCATGAATAAATAAAAATAAAATAAAAAATAAACACTGCAAAATATCACATTGTGCTGATGCTGATCTGTTTTCTTGTTGCTGTGTTCATCTGTGTTCATCTGTGACCATCTGCTCATACAAACTCATGTTCGTGCTGCTGTTTATTCCCACTATATTAGGCTTAGTGTATTACTAGTTGATGTTTTTCTTAGTTAATTCTAGATGTTATTACTGTTTTTCTCTTGCATTTGTTGTTGGATGTAACTGGGACCCCGTGTACATAATCTCGTTTTCATCACATGTACCACATGCGGTGCAAATGACAATAAAGACTCTCTGACTCTAAAACCATAGACATACGGAAGGATCTGATGTCGTATATCTCCGTATCCTTCACATATACGGCATATCCAGTTTCCGGATATTCCCGTAAATGGACCGCAATGATCCTTAAAAAATCCCAAAATCTGGATACTTATCTTCGGCAGATCCCAAAAAAATGTGGCTGTTATTCGTCAAGGGTCTGCAGAAGATAAGTATCCGGATTTTGGGATTTTTTAAGGATCATTGCGCCGGATTTTGGGATTTATATTTTTGCTATTTTGGGGTGTAACTGGGACCTTGAGTTCCAGTACACAGTTTCATTTCCCCTCATGTATCACATGTGATGCAAAAGACAACAAAGATACTTGAACTTGAACTGTAATGAAATAAAATAAGACTATTCATCCATCCATCATCTTTATCCGCTTCTTCCTTTTCGAGTCGCAGGGGTCACTGGTGCCTATATCCAGCAGTCACTAATTCAGTTTATTTATATAGTGCCAAGTCCCAACAGAAGTCACTAGCGCTCAATTGAAATTTCATGAATCTTGACAAGCAGTGGTGCAAAACATGATAGTAAAAAAATGTATTTTACCCACCTCTAACTGCATTACAAAGAACCTTTACAAATTCACTAATTAAAAACTGTATTACAGCATTTTTACTGCAAACATTACAAATTAATTATTTGAAAACATTAAGAAGCATCAAAACTTTAGTTAATGAGTATTTATTTGCAATGAGCTAACTAGCTAACTTTCCCAGCTATCACTAGTATCTGATGGCACCAGTTAAGGTCAGTTCCTGCCAATCCTCCTTTCCCACACAGCTTTCTGTCGCCCTGCACACATACTACACCAGCAGGCTCTAAGAATAGAACACAGCTGGCGCTGCAGGGGCTTACATATTTCACGCTCAAGCCACCATGCTCCAAAATACTCCAACCCATCCTGTCCCATTTCCAGCCCTGGGACCAGCGGTGCTTCCCCCACCCCACCTCCTTCTTACAGCTTTGAACTGTTTTTTACCTCGGCGGCAGGGGCTCTGACAAGCCCCGCCGTTCAGATAAGATTCACTATACGCTCCAGAGAATTTACTAGAAAAGAGACATGTTGCAAAAAGCAGAAGTGAGAAGATCCTGGACTTTCTGTTTCCACCTCTTACTCCCCATCTTGTTTCAGGGATGTATCTGTAGCTTGCTACGGAAGGGTATTGCTGTCATCCATGAAATAATATTTTTTGAGCTTATGTAGAAAAACGTGATACGTATGTAGTAATAACGTGATATTATGTAGTAAAAACGTGATATTATGTAGTAAAAACGTGATACGTATGTAGTAATGACGTGATATTATGTAGTAATAACGTGATACGTATGTAGCAATAACGTGATATTATGTAGTAATAACATGATATTATGTAGTAATAACGTGATATTATGTAGTAAAAACGTGATACGTATGTAGTAATAACATGATAGTATGTAGTAATAACGTGATATTATGTAGTAATAACGTGATATTATGTAGTAATAACGTGATACGTATGTAGAAATAATGTGATATTATGTAGTAATAACGTGATATTATGTAGTAAAAACGTGATACGTATGTAGTAATAACGTGATACGTATGTAGTAAAAACATGATACGTATGTAGTAATAACGTGATACGTATGTAGTAGTAATAACGTGATACGTATGTAGTAGTAACGGAATACATAGTATCACGTTTTTACTACATAATATCACTTTATTACTACATAATATCATGTTATCACTACGTATCACGTTTTTAACTATATAATATTTCCTTATTACTACATAATATCACGTTATTACTACATACGTATCACTTTATTACTACACACGTATAACGTTTTTACATAATATCACATTTTTACTACATAATATCACGTTATTATTACATAATATCAAGTTATTACTACATATGCATCATGTTTTTACTACATAATATCATGTTTTTACTACATAATATCACGTTATTACTACATACGTATCACGTTATTACTATACAATATCACATTATTACTACATACGCATCATGTTTTTACTACATAATATCACGTTATTACTATATAATATCACGTTATTACTACATACGCATCATGTTTTTACTACATAATATCATGTTTTTACTACAAAATATCATGTTTTTACTACATAATATCACGTTATTACTACATATGTATCAAGTTTTTACTACATAAGCTCAAAAAATATTATTTCATGGATGACAGCAATACCCTTCCATAGATTCCACTTCTGTGTTTCTGACTTACAGAATTTTGTTGGGATGTGTCCTATTGTGATGACAAGCTCCCACAGCCGTGGGATGGACAGATTAGTGAGGAGGTGCCTCTCTTAAACTCGAGGTGAAGCCTGTCTGAGCTGTAAGAGCAGAGCCAAGAGCACAGGTTGGACATGGGGGATGGAGGGAGCGCGTCTTGGGGGAGGGGGGTACTGTTTAGTGAGAATCAACCAGATGGAGATGCTCTGTAGGGCACGCAGCTGAAGACAGAGACGCTGCCTCTGATGCCCGCACTGTTTGTCTCCTTGATGCTGTCACGGCCTCAATGTCACCCGTAATGTACACCACAGAGTAGCTTTTACAGTTAAGCTCAACAACAACAAAAAAACTGTCCAGCCTCAGCACTCTCCAATAAAGATAATGTTTTAAAGGCTTACGCGGTTTTAGCAAATATTTGTGAAGGATTTAAAATAGGGGTCTCCAAATGACAAACCACGGGCCAGATTAGGAGCCATCTTATTTCAGATGTTAAATTCCAGTAGAGTTAATTAAATATAGATTTACCGTATTTTTCGGAGTATAGGTCGCACCGGAGTTTAGGTCGCATTGTCCAATTATTACCAATAGATTGGAAAAATCCCTAGATAGGTCGCACCGGAGTATAGGTCGCACCTACGTTTAGCTCTGCTGCAAATGTCTGCCACAGGAGCGCACAGCAAGGCTTTTAAGAAGATTAACACTTAAAAACAATTATTTGTTTGATAAAAATTATAGCAAATATGTGTCTGAGCTGAACTTTTCCTTAATAAATGAACGTAATTGTGAAATGAGCTGGATTTTAAAATGTGTTTCGCCGAAAGTGATAAAAAGCCATATATAGGTTGCACCTGAGTATAGGTCGCAGGCCATGAAAAAATGATAAAAAGGTGCGACCTACACTCCGAAAAATACGGTACTTGAAAACGTTTTCCTGTATACGGTCATTTATTTTTGGTGGCACAGCTTTTCCACAATTTGTGCATTCTAGGAAGCGCAGCTTTTCCAATGTTTACTGTAATCCGTAGGCAGTGCAGCTATTCTAGCATTTACAGTAATTTATTTTTTGTAGTGCAGTTTTTCAAGTATTTGCGGTAATTCCAACATTCCTTCAGCCAATAGAGAAATACTAGCCTATTCTTTTCACAGACCTTGTTGAATTTAATTGAAGACCCCGATTTAAAAATACATTGGTTGAATTTTCACATTTTATTTGGCAATAGTAACGACAGCTCAGAGAAAGGCGTAAGGACAGAGGATGGGTCCACCTCCTGCATTCGTCTTCCTCTGGGACAAATGCACCGTCTCTCAGTCTCGGGTGGCCTAAACCCTAAGCACAATTGTGAAAGAAATGAGAACAATCTCATGGGAGGCTCCACAAACATCATGTTAGATGAACAAATTGACTATTCCTTCTATAACAATAAATATTTCCTCCTTTATGCCATTTTTCTCCCACTCTACACTTATTTTTGCTTTGTGAAAACTTAGCCTCTGTGCTCCTAAAAGGTTTTCAAGTGTGAGTAAAAACAAACACTCCATGAACCCTTGAATCTAAATAAATGATTTAATCAGCCCAGTTTATCTTGTAGGATAATTAGATATGGGAACTAAGAACTATTGCTCTCTATGTGTGTATTTTTAACATAATGCTGCAAAAAATTCATATACCGGTAAATTGATTATATTTATATTTCCTTTCTTACTACTGAACACACAGATCATGTTTCACTGCTGCATATATCATTAGCTGAATAACCATTTTTAGCTGAAGCAGTTTTACTTTATATGTTATGATTTATAAATCACAGGAAACAAAGGTATATACCGGTATGCAAAATGTTTATGGTAAACAAAATGAAATGCATTTTGTTGTGGCCTGGCAAAGCAAGGCAAATTCCAGTTTAAGGATAAAGTGTAGTGCCGTGGGCAATTTCATGTTTTTTCAGCTCTAAAAAGGATTTATTTTTACCCACTTAAGGCAACTGAAGAACAGATTTTTAAACCAAAATTGAATATTTAAAACGTGTTTAACAGCTTTAATAGTTAAAATATTACGTCCACGTTTACAGCCAAATTTTAACAATAATTTTACATCCGTCCATTATCTTTTACCCGCTTCTTCCATTTTGGGTCACGAGGGTCGCCGGTGCCCATGTCCAGCAATCACTGTGCGAGGGGCGGGGTACACCCTAGACAGGTCGCAAGTCCATCACAGGGACGCAATAATTTTACATTTCTTTGTAAACATGTCATGTGAATCTTTACACAAAGTATCTACTCAGAACACGTTTGTTGTGGAGAGCTTGCATGCATCAAACAGCTATTGTAAAGTTGAAATTTAAAATAATAATTTGGGGATTTTAAAGTAGGGTTTGGAGAAATGGTTATGAATGATTAATATCTTACCAGTTGTAGATAATTCTTGATTGGCACAAGTTTGAAGACAAAGATCTTATTGGAGAATGGATTGGTGAAAAAATGGCTACTCTGAATCCAATCAAGACCAAAGTGGATTGCTGTCATCTTAAATTATCTTCATTCTACAAATTTTCTAAGATGTTCATGTATACACAATTACTGTATGTTAGAAACAATTGTAGATATTCATGACGAAAATCTTACAAGTTGCTGCCACTTTTTGCTCCTACATTAAACCTTGGGATGTACTAGAAATAACCATAATTGTGAAACTGACAAAAAATGTCAAAGTTATTTTACTTGTTTTTTTCCCTAAACAAGCTCTGGAAGGGCATGTTCTGTGTACTTGCTGGTCCCAAGCATGGATTAATGGTGAGGGTTGTATCACAAAGAGGACCTGGCATAAAACTTGTACCAAGACAAACTTGCAGATCTACGACTGCCCTACGTGACCGTACAACAGCCTTACTGCATTAGTCGGAGCCTGAATAAACAACTGGTTCACATGCTGCCAACCAGCAGGCGGCCAGTGGAAACTGGACTTACAGTCAGACGATACGCTGTACTAACCCCGAACAAGGGAGCAGCCAAGAGACAAAGAATGAATATTTGTAAAACAGCATTCATATGAACTGCTGGGAAATGTGGGGGAAATGGAATTGTTTCAAGAGGACAGCAATCCACTTTGGTCTTGGCCATGTTTGACTAGCTATTAGCTTGCCAGTCCTGCCAGACCTAAAACTGAGATGGAGCTATTCACCACAGAACCCAGATTCAAAATGTCCATGTCATTCAATGATAGTCAATCAGGTCATCTGGACAGTTTCTTTATTGTGGAAAGACATTCCGCCCTCTATCTGGAGAGTGTCATCAATCTGAGGAGTCCCAAATAAACTGTTTTTCCCACTCCTTTAGTGGATCAACCAGCTTGCTGGTGATAACATGGTTTCTGGGGGCTGTCACGTCCCCCGTCGACTTCTCCCAGGCAGGCAGCCACAGCCAAAGTGGTTCAAGGTTCAAGTGGTTCCACACAACAAAAAAAAACTGCCCAGATGACCTGATTGACCATTATTGGATTTTGTACCTGGATGATTGAGCATGGACTTTGATGTCTTGAACCCCTTTGGCTGTGGCTACCTGCCTGGGAGGAGTCATGGGGGACAGGACAGTCCCCAGAAACCATCTTATTACCAGCAAACTGGTTGGTCCATTAAAGGAGTGCACTGCTTAGTGGAGAAACAGTTTACTTGGGACTCCTCAGACTGATGAAGCCCTCCGAATAGAGGGTGAAACGTCGTTCCACAAAAAAGAAACTGTCCAGATGATCTGATTGATCATTATTGCATTTTGTACCTGGATGATTGAGCATGAACTTTGTCACCTCATTCTTTTAAAAACAATGCTGAAATACCACAAACTACTGTTCCTTCAATGACCACAGGCTTCTAAAAACAAGTAAGTGAGAAAACAAGTGTTTTCATGTTTAGAGCAGAATAAATATGTTTACTTTACCACAAATGACATCCTGACACTCCTTTAATAATAACTGTACAAGTGATGAATTTATCCAATTTAAAAATATTGCACATCCTACAATGTGAAACATGCATGCTGAAACTTAATACATTCAAGCATTAAAAAAACTGTGACCATGATAAGAAGCAAGGCATTTACAGCTGAATAATAACACTGACAGTGATGCACCGTTCAACGTTTCTTCTTTTACACAGCTGCCTCTTTCCGTACAATATCTAGTTCTCTAATAGGACACACACATAAATAAAAATGTTCTAATAAACAAACCTAATATGCACCTCCCAATATTTGTTTACAGCTGATTTATTATTGAAGCTGGGGGCTAATTTAATAAGATAGAATTCCAGTATTAAATTTAGGACTTGTTTATTTTTAAGTAAAAAAAATGACTTTGCAAACCTATTCATATTTCTCATGGTAAAGCGTTAAAAAAAATAGCTTTGCTGTACTTTCAGCTCTTCAATATTGCATCAGCGCAAAACACAACAAGGTTTCTAACGTTTCCCAGGTCTGCATTAACGCCACATGATTCATTGGCTCAGCAAACGCTGTGTCCGACCACTGCCTCTTTCTCATCTCCAAGCATCCTTGTGCTCACCGCCACCATTAATAACGAGGAAATGCAAACAGGATGTATTAAAAAGGCACCATTCCTGATTACCCGCTCCTTCCTACAAGCCGTGGCCGCTCACCTGCCATAAATCACGGCGCCACTGCTATCTCCCACAACCTCATCTTTGAGCACTTTATTTCCTCGCCAGAAAGCATAGCGTCATCGTTATACAAGCGAGCTCTCTGTTGGGATACAGCTCAGCTAATGAGCACCTCTTAGTTGATCACATTAGAGCTCTACTTGAGGACACTTAATTACCAGTGTTACACCTCTGTCTGGAGAACGCCAGAAGTCCCTTAATGAAGGTTTCTGCACCATGTTTGCACAAACCTGCATCACTGGGATTCAGGAAGCATTCGAAGCTCATGAAGTGTGGGTGCGTTATACAGTTGCGTTTGTTTGTGTGGGCAATGAGGGTATTTTTCCTCTCTTAGCTACTTGTGTTTGCGAATGTGTGTACAATATGGTCAGTGTTTGATGTTTCTCTCCTGAGTCTGCGTGGTTCACAATGTGCTCAGTATAAACACACACACACACAGGCTTCCTGTGTTGCGGGGCCATTTTTTAACTGCCTCCTCCTTCCCTTTCATAATCAGGCTGGGAGTCACTGTTAAAGGAACCTGCCCAGTCCACAGATGTCTGTTTTCTCTTCTCCTCTCTCATTACACTCTCCCTCTCTAATCACCCCCCACCCCCCTCCTGTGCTCGCTCACCCGTTCACTCTTGGTTTCTCTCTTAAATAGGCTGAGGCTTGCAGTCAGGAAATGCACATCAGTCATAATACTTTCCTAAAATGAAAACAGATCGTGCTGCAGTCCTTCAGCCCTTTGAAAGCCTTCAACACACCAGCTCAGCTCTTTTCTCCCACCTACAAGTGGCTGGTTTTGTTCCCAGTCACAGGCGGTTGGTCACCCGCACACGAGACAGTTGTTTTGTGGGTCGTGTGATTGCAGCCATCCAAAGTATCTGACACCAGAAAATCAGCCATGCCCTCATAAAAGCCTACAGTATGAGCACTTGTGCTTTCTAATAACCTGGTTTTATTTATTTACATTTTTACCGTTGTGGGTATCAGCCAGCAAATCAGAGAAGAACAAGGTTATTGCACGGGGGAATGCTGTTTAACAGGCTGTCAGACTGGAGCGCCCAGAGACTTTTTACCCATAACAACGTAACCTATTTACCCGAAGGAAAAGGTTAGAAAAAAGGTCTTATCATCATTAATGAAGCTCTACCTATAAAATGCATTGGCAAATGTCCGTATCAACACATCACTTATGGAAGATTTAAGGTACTCATTGCAATCTCAAGAAGGATGTTCAAAACTAATAAAAATAATTCCTAAAAGAAACTAAATTGGCACAATCGTTTTCAAATCAATGAGTAATTTGTCCTTAGATTAAAATTCTGTAGGCAACATTTGTGAATGCTTGCAACAGAAACAGCCAAAATGGGTCAACAGTGCTGATGTCCATGGAAAACCAGTTTGGGATCAACAATTTTAATGTATTTTAATGTCTTTAAATTCAAATTAGCCGAGTATTGTATGCAAAAAGAAGTGGGTTTTTTTCATTGCTTGAGTGTGTTCCTGCATTTTAATAGGAGCAATTTATTTTTCAAAATGTGCCATTTGATATAGTTCAATATCAACTTTTTTGTCTGCTACCATAATTAGCAATGCATACAGAAATCTTAACTTCTGCAAGTGCTTTAGTACTTACTAAACAGAACAAAATGCAGAAAATGCCGTCAGTAAAAAGCTTCCAGGTCATTGTGAGGCAACTAAAAATGTCACAAATGATGTAAAACAATGCAAAGCATTCATATAATTAACAACACAATTATGCAAAAGCATATTAACAAAAATGCATATAGACAAACATCCCTAAATCTAAATAAATAAAAACCTGAATATATAAAAAACCTCAATAGAAAATAACTTTTATATCTGTTTAAAAAAGTTTTAAAGGACAAACCATAAAAAAATCACATGAAGCAAAAAATATCTTCAAGTGCAAATTTCATATAAGGACTTTAAATTTAGAAGACAATAAATTGGCTGAGCATAATTATGCAGAACCCAAAAAATTATGAAACATAAAAATGTTTTTATATGCATTTGCATTGTTTTGGTGTTAACTATATGAATGGTTTGTAATGTTTGTAATATCTGTATGCGATTGGTTGGACACTGAAGACAACTTCATGTTTATGATGATATTTGTCTTGAAATTGATGCCTTATGAATGTCAAGAGACTGAGACAACACATTAAATCTGTGCATGTTTGAACAGTGCGCGGGAGTGTCTTTTATTTTGTTGCCTTTTCAGATTTAAGAGTCTTTCTGCGACTGTCTCAAGTAAGATATGAAAAGCATTTTGTTTTTCAGAACTCTGAGGGAAATAGTTGTGCAGGGTAAAACACGGATGAAAGTTGAAGCAATAATGAGGTGATGACAGACTGGCCAAGCTTAGAATACTTTGCATAAGTAATGGCGTTAATTAGCCATGTGCTCTCTGTTGTTTAGAAGCAGCCATGAGGATGTATGGGTTACAAATGACACACCTCACTTAAAAATGCTCCATTAGTTCCACAGATAAAGATCTGAGTTATTTTTATTGACTTGACAAATGACCAATAAACCAAAAAAAATTGCTTTTGAGCTCTAAATTCAAACATTTCACAAGAAATCAGTTAGATGTTCTTGCTCAAAATACTCTCATACACATTAACTCTGCTGCACTTTGAGCCTTTCTGAGCCACGTTTTCCATATCAAATGCATTTTAAATGGCCGTGTCTGTCTCGTTGTCTCTGCTGTGTTCAACCTGGAGACCTGTGCATGTGTGTCATTACCGCTCTGCTATGTCTTGGACTTCTCTCTGTAGGAACCCTGCCAGTTAGTAACCACCGCTGCACTTGCCAGTCATAAATATTCTCAACAAGCCAGCTGATGGATGGTCTCTTTCACCCTCAGTTTGAAAAGGATGTTCATGATAGCCAATAAAGCCTCGGTGAGTGAATGAAAGCGTTTTTTTTCCCACGGGGGAATAGCCTCGGACGAAAAGGTGTCAAAGTAGTTGTGTCAAGCTGAGAAGATTTAAAATATGTGTGATTCAGTTCTTCTTCAACTTGAGAGTCTAAGATGTTAAAATGAATTAGTCTTCACAATCTGCTATCTAAACTCTTGAAAAGCCATTGTTTACTCCTTGTGACATAACTCTGGAGGTATTTCTGAGGCGTAATAGGCGATGCCGCTGGTTCACAACCTGCACGATCACCTGAAAGGCCCTCGGGACTCCTGTGTTGTTGTGGTTCTCAGCAGCCCGCTCCTGCATGAGCTCAGTCTTTACCGCATGCCTTTCCACTCGGCTGCCTGTTGTGGTGAGACGGTTAACTCACTGATTGCAGGATGAAAACTGTGAAAACACACACTGCTCTGTCTCCCTCCGCCTCAGAACCGGAGTTCTGAAAAAAGGCACACTGCACCCAGAGTCCAAATGGTTTCTTTTAAGATTGACTGAATTCCTAAGTGTGTCTTTGCATTGACAAAATCACATCTTAGTCAATGATTTTTTTTTTGTCAAATAAAGCCCTACACTGAAATTATTTTTAGCAGGAGAGAAAAGCTCCTTTTTTTTTGGTTTATGGCTCTATTAATGGAAGCACCCTTTATTATAGGTTTGCAACTGACAAATGTTTGTGTAAAAATGATGATGGCAGGAAATTTGTGAGTTTTTCAACAGCAGGTCTGCCTAAAACGTTTTACAGCTGCGGTCAAAAGTTTACAGACACTCATCAGCATTACTGCCAATCATTTTAGTGTTTTATGATTGAATGTAACGAATATTTTTTAAGGGTGGAAGAATTATAAAATTACAGTACTTCATAAATGTGAAGAAAAAAAAACTGAATATACACATTTTTATTTGTTGTTGATTTTCTCTAATCCGCTTTGATTTAAAGCTGTATATAGAGGCTAAAAAAACACAAACATCCCCACCAATATTTAGTTATATACCCCTTAGCATGCTGCACCTTGACTGCAGGCATCAACAAGCATAATAACCCTGATAGACGATTGACCACTCTTCTTGGCAAAACTACTTAAAATGGTTGGTTTGATTTGAGATTGAAGTTGAAGAAATTGGAAGCAGTCCTTCTTCTGTATTATTCCATCCACTTTATGTATCCCAGCATGATGCTACCACTACCATGCTTGACAACTGCCACAGTGTTTTTTTTAAGGTTTTGCATTACCAAAACATCTATCTATCTATCTATCTATCTATCTATCTATCTATCTATCTATCTATCTATCTATCTATCTATCTATCTATCTATCTATCTATCTATCTATTTTATCCATCCATCTATCTATCTATCTATCTATCTATCTATCTATCTATCTTATCCATCCATCTATCTATCTATCTATCTATCTATCTATCTATCTATCTATCTATCTATCTATCTATCTACATTTAAACTCATACACCCATTTAAAAGATCCTCTAAGATCATCATATGCAGTAAGGTCGATCTCCTCTAGAAAAACAATGGCTCTAATAAACCCTCAAAAGCCACACATCATTAACAGGACATCCATGCACGTGATGTGTGTAAAGAACTGCCATTTAAGATGTGCAAAAGCATTTTAATTTGATGGGGACTTGTTAATAAAATAGTCAAGTGCAGTGATATGCGTTA
>JBBPBX010097290.1:0-12883 GCA_038048925.1 Garcialebias charrua
CTTGAATCCTCTCAAGTTAGCATGCTAACATTTAGATAACCTCGCATAAGCTACTGCATTGTAAAACTTTATCCAAAAAGTTTTACAAGCCTTGTAAAACTTTCTGTATAAAGTTTTACAAAGCAGTAGCTTATAAGAGGTTATCCAAACAAACAGTATACAGGTGGTCCCCGACTTACGAGCGCCCTGACCTACGAGCGTTCGACTTTACGAGATTATCATAATTAATAAAAATATGAAAATATATATATATTTTTTTTTTTTTGGGGGGGGGTTTAAATGTTCTTAATTTCATGTGTACAGCACTTTGTTGCAGCTGTGAATGTTTTAAATGGCTTTATAAATACGTAAAGTATCATTATTATTTTTTTTTTAAATAATTTCGTGCTTTTTTGAACAACTTCCTGCGGGAACCAGGAACCGGAAATACCGCCTCCGCCATTTTACATTCATTAGTTCCAGTCTCGGCACTCGGCAGTCGGCTTTTGGAGGACTGTTTCTCCCATAAGAGCATGCCTCATACGGATAAATTAACTGGAAACACTCCCTGAACTCTGTGAATGTCTCAGGACTGGAGCAGCAGCCGCGATCGCTCCGCCGAGCGCTCCCACAGCGCCGCGCGAGACCAGCAGCTCATGGTATGAGCTAAGGCTAACATGCTAAACCGGACCCCACCAGAGCTGTTGCTTCGACAGCCGGCTTTGTGCGATCAGAGGTCCCTGGAGCTCGCCTCGATGTCGGACTGGAAGCCGAAGACATCGGGGGACAACGAGCTAACTTGGAATAACAAAGCCGACAGCATTTTTGGAGATGCAGATAAACCGGACTGCCCGGAGCTGCGGATTCGGGGGGCTAATGCTAACAGATGCAGCTGAAGGCGGCGCAAGCAGACGGCTTTCGGTAAGTTATTAAAACTTTTTCTGTATGAAGTTAGGATACTAACAGTCCTTTCTGTCTGGACTAGACAGTTGCACTGCACTTTGACTGCACATAGAGCGCGCGGAGGGGGGGGCGAGAGACGACGTGTCTGTCGTGTGAAAACAAAAGGCGGAGAAAAGCACTGTTGTACAGAAAAAACTGTACAGGTATGTGTTTATAGATGAATGTGTGGTGTAATGTGCTAGCTAACTGCTTGTAAATAAAGTGTTGTGCATGTTTAAGGATCAGTATGTACGCTTGTTCAGTCTCATGTTGATAAACGGGTGTGCGCCGCAGCGCTAGCGTCTTTTTTCTATTTGCGAGCAAAGTTCCGGTTTTACGAGATAGCCACTGCGGGCCGTTCCGATGTACGAATTTTCGGTTTACGAGCAACTCATAAGTACGGAACTCGCTCGTAAGTCGGGGACCACCTGTATATATATATATATATATATATATATATATATATATATATATATATATATATATATATATATATATATATATACATGCACTTAAAAGGCTCCAATTAATTAAGAACTTTATTTGTTTTATAAATTTAATAGACCATCTATAATGTCCATATTTTTAACACAATTTCCAGTTTACTGTACACTGTACTATAAAAAAGAGAAGAAAATGTCCTTACTTTTATGGAAGGGGTGTTGCAGGGGAGGGAGAAAGGCTTATTGGGAGGGACTTGCAGAAGTTGCAGGTGAGTGAGGAGGGGCAAGTGAGTGAGGAAGGGCAGGTGAGTCCAAAATGGCAGCTGAGGTGGAGGGGCAAGTGATGCAGAAGGTGATGTTGATGCTGGTGCAGGTGAGTGAGGAGGGGCAGGTGAGTCCAAAATGGCAGCTGAGGTGGAGGGGCAAGTGATGCAGAAGGTGATGTTGATGCTGGTGCAGGTGAGTGAGGAGGGGCAGGTGAGTCCAAAATGGCAGCTGAGGTGGAGGGGCAAGTGATGCAGAAGGTGATGTTGATGCTGGTGCAGGTGAGTGAGGAGGGGCAGGTGAGTCCAAAATGGCAGCTGAGGTGGAGGGGCAAGTGATGCAGAAGGTGATGTTGATGCTGGTGCAGGTGAGTGAGGAGGGGCAGGTGAGTCCAAAATGGCAGCTGAGGTGGAGGGGCAAGTGATGCAGAAGGTGATGTTGATGCTGGTGCAGGTGAGTGAGGAGGGGCAGGTGAGTCCAAAATGGCAGCTGAGGTGGAGGGGCAAGTGATGCAGAAGGTGATGTTGATGCTGGTGCAGGTGAGTGAGGAGGGGCAGGTGAGTCCAAAATGGCAGCTGAGGTGGAGGGGCAAGTGATGCAGAAGGTGATGTTGATGCTGGTGCAGGTGAGTGAGGAGGGGCAGGTGAGTCCAAAATGGCAGCTGAGGTGGAGGGGCAAGTGATGCAGAAGGTGATGTTGATGCTGGTGCAGGTGAGTGAGGAGGGGCAGGTGAGTCCAAAATGGCAGCTGAGGTGGAGGGGCAAGTGATGCAGAAGGTGATGTTGATGCTGGTGCAGGTGAGTGAGGAGGGGCAGGTGAGTCCAAAATGGCAGCTGAGGTGGAGGGGCAAGTGATGCAGAAGGTGATGTTGATGCTGGTGCAGGTGAGTGAGGAGGGGCAGGTGAGTCCAAAATGGCAGCTGAGGTGGAGGGGCAAGTGATGCAGAAGGTGATGTTGATGCTGGTGCAGGTGAGTGAGGAGGGGCAGGTGAGTCCAGAAAGGCAGCTGAGGTGGAGCTCCCTGATCTGCTATACTCTTGGGCACGCGCCCAGCCTGAGCAAAGACAAACGCTTAATAAATTACTGTCAAATTCAGAATACAGTTTAATGTGTAATATAATCTTAATTTAATCTTTAATCTAAATAAACGGCATTCTTTACAATAAATAAACTATACTAACAATAATAAAAATCTTAATAAATACAATAACAGTCAGAACCAGAACAATAAGCAGCAACAAACTGTTTACAATCTAACTACTGTAATCAAGTTTTAAGTTTTTGTCCAAAAAGACCAACTTGTCCACATTTTCTGCTAAAAGCACAGATCTAGTTGCAGTGAATATCTCCAGCAGTGGAGAAAATTATCTTAATAACAACAGTAGCAGCAGTGTGGCTGTATTTTTCCTCAATACTCACAACAATTTTATTTTTCCTCTTGGGAAGCACTTTGTGACTCTCATGTCTGGGAAATGTGCTATATAAATAAAAATTAATTACTTACTTACTTACTTAACAAGCTCTTCTTGGACCTGGTTCCACCTGTCCCTGGAAAAGTTCAGAGTTCAGTCATCACAGACATCTTTGCTGCAGGTGATCTGGCAAATTTCCCTGAAGCGGAAGAAGTCAACTGCTATCTCTGTCCCAGACTGAAAAAAAAAACACAAAGAGAAAGAAGCTCAGAGGTGACAGGGCCTTCTCAGTTGCAGGTCCAAGACTGTGGAATGAGTTGCCACTGAGTGTCAGGCAGTCTCGCGTAAAAACCCACTTCTATTCTCTCGCCTTTAACACTATGTCATTTGTTTTGATCCTCTCTGTAATATACACTGTTCACCATTTTAGTTAGTTTCTGTTGCTATTTCTATCTATATTATGTTTTTATTTTTTGTTTTCCTGTCTGCTTTGCTGGTTTGTTTCTATTGTACAGCACTTTGGTTGGCCTTGTGTCTGTTTAAATGCTCTAAAAATAAAGTGGTATGGTAATATTTCAAATGTTTATTTCTTTTAATGTTGATGGTTATAACTGCTAACTAATGAAAACCCTAAATTCAGTATCTCAGAAAATTGGGATATTATTTAGACCACTGGGAAAAAAATAGGATTTTTAGAAATGTTGGCCAACTAAAAAGTATGAACATGAAAAGTATGAGCATGTACAGCATCAATACTTAGTTAAGATTCCTTTTGTCAGGATTACTGCAGCAATGTGTTGTGGCATGGAGTCGATCAGTCTGTGCCACTGCTCAGGTGTTATGAGCCCAGGTTATTCTTGCAGATTTAATTTTCCAACAGGACTTGGCACCTGCACATAGTGCCAAAGCTACAAGTACCTGGTTTAAGGACCATGGTATCCCTGTTAACTGACTAGCAAACTCGCCTGACCGTAACCCCACAGAAAATCTATGGAGTATTGTGAAGAAGATGCGATACACCAGACCCAACAATTCAGAAGAACTGAAGGCCACTATCAGAGCAATCTGGGCTCTCATAACACCTGAGCACTGAGCAGTGACACAGACTGATGGACTCCATGCCACGCCGCGTTACTGCATTAATCCAGGCAAAAGGAGCCCCAACTAAGTATTGATGCTGTAAATGCTCATACTTTTCATGTTCATACTTTTAAGTTGGTCAACATTTCTAAAAATCTTTTTTTTTTTTTATTGGTCTTAAGTAATATTCTAATTTTCGGAGATATCGAATTTAGGGTTTTCATTAGTTGTCAGTTATAATCATCAACATTAGAAGAAATAAACATTTGAAATATATCAGTCTGTGTGTAATGAATGAATATAATATACAAGTTGCACTTTTTGAAAGGAATTACTGAAATAAATCAACCTTTTCATGATGATATTCTACTTGTATGATCAGCACCAGTATTGCACTTTTTGAAAGGAATTACTGAAATAAATCAACCTTTTCATGATGATATTCTACTTGTATGATCAGCACCAGTATGTCAATGAACCGTATAAATCCTGAGAAAACAGACCAGTCATCAATTCAGTTTGTCACGACTTAAAGGTTCAGTATGTAATTTCTGGAACATGCTGGAACTTAGGAAAATTTTGAACAGAGACACGTTTCTGGTCCCTCCCCCTCAGAGCCATATATGGCTCTGAGGCTTGCTCTTGCCCTAGCTCTGCTGAAATTCAAATTCAAGCTCTGTTTTTATTGGCTGATTAAAATTCAAGCTCTGTTTTTATTGGCTGATTAAAATTCAAGCTCTGTTTTTATTGGCTGGTTACAAAATCTGTTTTTATTGGCTGGTTAACGGTGGGTCACTGTGGCTTTTTAGAAATGCTTTTAGAGAAGCAAGGGGACAATAGTTTTTTTCAGAGATTACTTGTCTAAAATCAGTATGTCAGGAGGTAGTGACAGAGTGAAGAAATATGTTAAAAATATATTGTTAGAAAAGTTAAATACTGAACCTTTAAGGTTTGAACAAGGGGAAGTCCTTAAAGGTCCGCTGACATGATTAGTTTACTATTCATAAAATTGCTCAAAATATATCGTTTTTGCAAACAAAATGATAAATCACTTTAATTTTGCTTTAAAGGTGATTTTGAACTTCAAGCCGTGTTTAATCATGGGAAAACCGATTACACACGAACGCACCATCTGTGACGTTAAACCGGGCAGAGCTCTGGGCTTCTCACAGTGCGCGTGTGTGAGCAGCTCCACATGAAGGTCAGTCTGATACAGCATCAGACCTAAATTAGATCCTGTTGTTTCTTGTTCCATCACCCAAACTATTTTCTGCTTCCCAAAATGAAGACAAATAGCTCAAATCTTCACATAGATTGATAAATTCATTGTGTTTTAAATTGTCCGCTATTAAAGAGACCAGAGCCCTCTGCCTCTCACTACGTCACAGATGGTGCGTTCGTGTGTAATCGGTTTCCCATGATTAAACACGGCTTGAAGTTCAAAATCACCTTTAAAGCAAAATTAAAGTGATTTATCATTTTGTTTGCGTTAATTATTTCATGACACTCACTGTGCAGGGTCTGAAAAATCCAGGCATCTTCATGCAGGACAGCTTGGTGTGTGTGGAAGCTCACATCGTGGAAAAACATTCCACGATGTGAGCTGTGTAGAAATTACAGCAACACAAAAATGAACATGTGCGTCAACATCTGCAGAAATGAAAACACAGACAGCAACAACTTCTCCTTACCTGTGTGGTGCACATGTGTGGATGGACCAGGGGGGCGTGACGCTTTGGAGGCTGTCGAGAGAGAGGTGATAAGGAGCCAAGATGGTGTAGTGGCAGGGCTTTTGACTTGGAACCCGAAGGACGCGGGTTCGCGTCCCGGCCACTACACACCTTGGGGTGTCTATGAGTGCACATTCTCAAACAGCTTCATCAAGAGTTCTTGTTGTGTTGTCACCTTTGTTAATTCTGAACTCATGAAATCAAGGGATCGTTTTATCTCATCAAAGTCATCCGGGCTTTGATCATGCATGTCATGTTTTTTTGCTCTTGATTTTCCTGCCATTTTATTTGTTGCTATTTAGTTATTATTATTATTTTTTTAATCCAAGTGACGAGGTGGCAGCACTATGCTTCCGTAGAACAATGACAGTATTCTTTTCAAAAAGTAAATGGATTCATCCAGCCCAGCTCCAAACAGGAGGAGAATAAATGAAAGAAGTACTCAACAGCTGTTCTGATTCAGACTTCCTCCTTGACGAGCTCTGGTTCCTCAGCACCCCGTATCAGCGAACATGCACGCCCGCAGCCGCGCAGACAGCTGTCCCGCTGTCCAGCCGCAAACCGAGACTCGGCCACGACGTTCACCAACCCCTCGCACGGCAGTCGTCAAACACAGCCTTCTTATGCCCCTTTTCCACCGGTCGGCTCGGGTCGGATGTTACGTCATATGTGCGTCGCAGAGACCCCCTTTCATCCTTTCCCACCGGCTATTCCGAGCGGAGCCGCGCGAGATTTCCTGAGATTTTCGGGCTGCTTTCAGAGGTGTACTGAAGCGAGCTCACCCGCTCCGGAAGGAGGGAGGAGGAGACGAGAGCTGTTTTTACGGAAGCCAGGGAAGCTACCACGGCAGGACTTTTACATGAATAACACGGTAAAAACAATTGTTATTTTTTAAATTTATAGCAAAGATGGGTCTTCAGCTGAACGTGTCCTTAATAAAATCACGTACTGCTCAAAACTGCACGATTTTAAAAAGTAGTTTCGCCACGAGTAACACGCGGCGCGCGGGCGGCTTTATGTCTTTAAATGTAGCTCAATGAACAGATATAAAATATATTTCATAGCTGACTTTAATAGTACGAGGGCTCCTGAGCTTAACCACGCTTTAATATTGTCACGTATGGTCAAATGTGCTGCATTTAAAGTAGTTTCGCTTTGACTTTTTCCAAAACCTGTGTTTGCACAACGAAAATAAATTATAAAAATTCGAATTTTATTTCAAATAACTCCAACAGGATACATTTCGTGTATGAATATGTTGTGATCACACTAGATTTTTTTGAAAAATATCAGCTTTGTGGTTTTTGATAGAATTGATAATATGTGAAACAAAGTAGAAAATAATGGACGTAGGTTGACACATTTATGTCTATAAAACATTGAATTTTATTTCAAATAACTCCAACAGGATACATTTCGTATATGAACATGTTGTGATCACACTAGATTTTTTTGAAAAATATCAGCTTTGTGGTTTTTGATAGAATTGATAATATGTGAAACAAAGTAGAAAATAATGGACGTAGGTTGACACATTTATGTCTATAAAACATTGAATTTTATTTCAAATAACTCCAACAGGATACATTTCGTATATGAACATGATGTGATCACACTAGATTTTTTTGAAAAATATCAGCTTTGTGGTTTTTGATAGAATTGATAATATGTGAAACAAAGTAGAAAATAATGGACGTAGGTTGACACATTTATGTCTATAAAACATTGAATTTTATTTCAAATAACTCCAACAGGATACATTTCGTATATGAACATGTTGTGATCACACTAGATTTTTTTGAAAAATATCAGCTTTGTGGTTTTTGATAGAATTGATAATATGTGAAACAAAGTCTTTATTGTGTTCTTCTTCTAGTGGTGGCTAGTACTGTAGTAAATAGCTTGAGGAACACTACTGCCACCATGTGGTAAGACGAGTAGGATTCTGGACCCCGCCCACAGAAGGGGTACAAAAAAGCTGTGGAAACAGAACATAGATGTGACCCGACCCGAACTGAGCCGACCTGAGCCGATCCAACCCGAGCCGAGCCGAGCGGTGGAAAAGAGGCATTCGTCCACAGATACGATGACGCACAGCACCAGATCCCGCTGCTTCACAGCAGAAGGACAGCCATCCAAAGATTTGGACAGCCGCCAGCAGAGCCGGCCGGCCGGGCCGGGAACCAACGCCCACCAGAAACGCTGAGAGGAATCGGTTTCTGCTTCTCCACTCTTCCACTAAGCCAGCAGAAAAAACTAAAAAAATTCTCAGACAAACCTCAAGCAAAAAAGGTTTGTGAAAGGATCATTTTCCTTAAATTACAGATTACTCAAATTTGTTTGAATCTGTTTGAAGATTGTTTGTTTGTTCAGTTCATGACGGAGCGCTCCTCTGCACGTCTGCTCGCTTCCGCATTCCTCCACTAAATACATGTAAATATCAGGCCACTGAATGCTAGGCCACTTACTAATGTCATCCTCCCATTCAGTAACTGTACACGGATCAGGAAGCTGATGGCCATTGCTCAAAGTTAACTTATTAAAGTAAGCTTTGCGATCATTTACCGATAACCCGCTAGCGTAGCTTGAAAATACACTACTAGCCGCCATACTGCCGTTGCCACGATGCGCGCGCAGCTGCTTGATGACGTAGGCTGTAAATGGGTCTATTAGACATGATGAGAGAGCAGTTCTATTTCTAAACTTGAGAAACTGGTCTCCTTTGTCCTCAGACATCTGTTGAGTGTTGTAAGAAGGGGGGATGCCACACAGTGGTAAAAATGGACTTGTCCCAAATTTTTGGGGATTTGTTGACGCCATGAAATTTTGAAACGACCTATTTCTCCCCTTAAAATGATACATTCTATCAGTTTAAACTTTTGATCTGTGATTTCTGTTCTATTCTGAATAAAATATTAGATGTTGGCACCTCCACATCTTTGCATTCAGTTTTTATTCACAATTTGTCTAGTGTCCCAACTTTTATGGAATATGGTTTGTAGTTTAAAATTAATATTAACTTTACCAATGAAAAGGTGACATTTTAATAAACACCAACAGTGAATTTCAGTGGTGGTGGTGGGGTGGTTACTGTTCTATGTTTTAGCGATAGACCTGATCATAACAGAAAATGACCTGGCATCATGCAGCCTTCACTACACTAAATTACATTGTGCCAAGCAATGACACAAAAAACTAATATTTTTAGTCAGTTTTGTCAGCCTGCATTTAATTATTAAAACAAAATAATTTACAGGTTCCTTCCTTTGTTGGTGCCACAGTTTCTACACTTCATAACTTTTATTGACCTTTCCTTCACAGTCCACTTAGAAAAACATCCATCTCCTTCTCCCATTGTTTTCCTTTCCACTGTTCCTTCCCCATCACTGATTCTATCAATATTACTTTAAAGAAAACTTGTGTTACCTGGGTTCTTTCTCCTTCAAGGTATTCTCTATAACTCCATCAGGTGGACTTTTCAAATCTTGGGGTAAAATATTGCCACGAACAATGCAGACATGCTAGCTTAGATGCTACACACTCCGTTTCTCCTATGAGCCCCCGCACCGGTCAACAGCTGAAGTCACTATCATAGTTGTAAGCTAGTGTGCGACACAGAGGTGTCTCTGCCCTCCTCTCTCCGCCCTGTCAACAAAAACTTCAAAAGAGATGAGCGCCTGCTGAGCCAAGTGATCGAGGAGGAACACGGTTTCTTAAAGTCAAGTCAACTTGAGTTGTAGAGCACATTTAAAACAGAAACTGTAATCAAAGTGCTTAACAACAACAATGGGAGTAAAATTAATGGAAAAGTACAAAACACTAAAGAGAAATGATGTCATACAACATGGCACTGACACCCTCCAAAAACAAAAACCAACTCACGTAAATGACATATTTTAGTTTGAAATCGGCAAATTTTTGTGAAAAGCAACTAGTTTGCAGGTATGGACTAAACTGAAACTAAAGCAAGGGTTAAATTAATTATTTTGTGTTCTAATTGTCATGTGTTTAATATAAAAGCTAAAAAAACATATTTCTTGTGTGAATCTCATCTCTTCATTCAGCAGTACACTGTAAAAAAATAATTTACAGGTCACATCACAACTGGAGAGACAAACACCCCCATCATTCAGTGCATCATAGCATCCAGCTGAAAAACTGATTTGACACTTTCAGTCTGCAAGACTTCTCCCTCCTGGCTGGGGATGCCCAAAGTCCACAGCAAACTTCACTTTTTCTTCAAAATACCCCCCCTTCAAATTTCCTGTTCCTCACCATGTCTCCACAAAGCAGATCACACTAGTGAAATGGCTCGCCTGTCTTTTTCCACTGTCGTTATCATTGTTGCAGAAATCATCTTCAGATCTCCCCCTCCCTCCACACAGCCCCAGTTGTCCACCATCAGCATCTCTTCACACAATTTTTCATCCGACCATGCTCATTCACTGATATTCAGTCCCACAATAAATTCATTACTTCAATGTCATTACACTTTGTATCCTAGGAGCCACAGTCCTCACCATTCTTGTAAAACTCCCCAGCCTGCACACACTCCCACCCTCTGTCCACAGAATTATAATTCACATAGGCTGCATGGATGAATCCTGTCATCACTCCAAAACCACCAGAACTGAGTTTAACAAACTTCTGGAATTTCTCAACACCTGTGGCAAATAAGAGTTTATAATCTGTAGGACGAAACTTATGTTCTTGCAAATTAATTTTTTTCCTGAGTAATTACATAAGTTTTTATGATATTCTGTGTATGTATATATATATATCACAGTAAAACCACTTAAAATATTATTTTGAATGAAACTTGTTGATGACAATATGAGTTTTTGTTTGTTGTTTGAGCATTTTGATAAGTGGACAGTACTGGAGTGACTGTTCTGATGAAATGTCAAGAAATATTTAAACTAATATACCAGAAATTTTATATTTCTGAATTCCTGGATACTGTATTTTGGTGTAGCGGAGTGCATTTTCTAGTTGAAACTGAACGCATTGTGATGCTGTAACAAGCTGTGAAGAAGAGCAAGATTTTTAAAAATCTGAATCATGGACAGCTTCACTGCAGGATCCAAACAGTTCCTAACACAGCTTAGCTCCACACTTCACTTTAGACTGCAGTAAACTAATACATACCTGTGTAACCCAGATGTTTGGTTTGATACAAGTGAACTGATGAATCGCTCACCCAGGAACTCTTCTCAGCTTCACAACATTTATTAACATGAACTTCATCTGAAACAGGAAAAAAAAACATGTGGTTGGTGGTGGTCTGACATGTAGCTCCTGCCCCAACTCTGAGAACATCAGGCAGTAAAAAATGCTGTCAAGCCAGTTTCCACTTCCAAAATGATGGTTTTGTTGTGCACACAAACACTATGAATTATGGTAACCTTTGTAAATAATAATAATAAGAAGTAAAGAAGAATAAGACTAAATAAGAAAATAAAGTCTGTAGTTAAATAAAACAGGTTTTTGAGCCGCATGCATTCAGCTGGGAGCTGCAAGATAAAGAATAAAGATCAATTCATTATGAAATTATTCTTTATTAGATTACTGCATTATTATAAATTTATGTTATCTACGAAACTGCTGCTGCTGACTTCATAATTATTTTCATGCCTGTGAAGCTGGTGAGCAGCATCATATCAATAATGTGAAGGTGAGGAATGAGATAAACCAGAGAAATATTATGCTTTCTGACTATTTTATCAAATTTAAGTGTATTCATTAAAACTGACCATATACTTAGTGTCAGGCTGACTTTTTAGTGAGGCAGCTTTTGCTTTGAAGGCACTGACTATGTGGGAGAGGCAAGGGCCCTGCTCTTTCTCACATATAACTTTGTTTTTATTGGCAAAAGTTGCAACAGTCTAGTCAAAGTAACAAATGTTATCCCTCACCCGTGCCTTGCACCGACTCACACAAAAACATGTTTGTATTAAGATGAGAGTGAAGTCAATATAGACACGCACACACACGCACGCATGCATACACATTCACACACCTCAAAGGTATAAAATAGGAAGCGCTCGGATAAACATCCGATGTCTACCGTGGGTCTGATCAACGCCCGGTGTTGCATTGAAGAAAATATCTCCCACTGAACGACGCGGCTTCCTCGTTTGTATCAACGGTGAGAGATTCTGATCTTTTTATTTCAATGCCTTTTTCTGAGTGTGTGTGAAAGCTTGAAGCTTTGCTGTTGTTCGTGGTGGGGTTTAAAATTGATGCTTAACCCTAGCAAATAACAGTATGTGTTGTTTTGAGCATTTTTATGCTTTGCAGAATTTCATTGTATCTGTGGCAACTTTTTATTAAAGCATACTGAAGTACACAGTTCTGAGAGTGTGTTTTCATTGTACCGACCTTTTTCCCCCGAGTCCTGCACGTTTAAAATAAAATATAAGACAGAAGGGGACATGACCCCCTCACATTTAAAAAATATTTGTTTGGATCCCCCCACACATTTACCATGAAATATTAGTTCACCCAGCACTGTTTGCATTTCTTTGTGAACAAATCCATTCCACTTGATTAAAGCACAGAAGTCCACTCTGGGTTTTCAACATCTCTCCTCACTGCATGCAGTGTCTCCCCAGGGTACTTGTCTGGGCAGTGGACACTCATATCTCAGGGAGTTTTTTGTGGACAGGGTGGGGGGAGGAGGGGGAGACGCCTCTGTGTGGCATGCTATCTTAGCATTACGTTAGTGCCAGCAGTTGTCAACTGGGGTGGGGGTGTTAGGATGCTCGAGGTGAGCAGAGCGTGCTGTATTCACACAAGGAGAGCTGTTGGTCAGGTTACTTCTTGTTGCTCTCTAAACTAGTTATTCAAAGTCAAAGTCAACTTTATTGTCAGATCTGCAATATGTACAGTGCAGGACTAGCCTGGTTGTAACCAGACCCTGTCCTTCACTTCGCTTCAGACAAGGGTCTGGCATCTCTGCCATAGACAACGATTTCTCCTGGAGATTTTTGAATGGACCAATCAGAGAACAGGAGGCAGAGTTTTGTTAGTTT
>JBBPBX010097291.1:0-12883 GCA_038048925.1 Garcialebias charrua
ATAGTGGTATAAGAGTATGAAAATTTACACCAACTCTAAAACTAAAACTAAAACATTAAACATTTAATGAACATAATACTGTCCTGAGTTTTTGCATACTAGTATAAAAAAGAGTATAAAAAGTATAACTAAAATAAACTAAAGGTTTCTAGCATTGACATTTGCAAAGTGGCAAAGCAGCGTATGAGTTAATGTACACAGTATATGTATGAGGTAGTAGTTGATGTTGTTATAGAGGCAAAAAGTGGCATATGCAGTAAGGCACATTGGGCATCCCTAAATAAGACCGTTCAGAGCACACTGTATATGTACCAGCAGTGGTGTAGATATTAGAGTAGTGTAAATGTAAACAGTAGTAATTAAATGTAAGCAGTAGTAATAAAAGTAAACAGTATTAATAAATGTAAACAGAGAATGTAAACAGTATTATGACTATAGGCAGTGATGTAATACAAACATTAGTGCAAGTATGAGAAGTAGTGCAAACTGTATGAGCACATGACCGAGAGTTTAGTGAATAACCCGTTTGATGACACAGAGTCCAGTGTTAAAATCTTTGTGTTGAGTGGTAATGTGTGAGAAAGTTTTAGTGTTAAGGCAGTTCAAATGGGAGGGGGGCAGAGCAGGCAGAGTGTTTAGCATCCTGACTGCCTGATGAACAGAGCTGTCTCTCAGTCTGCTGGTTCGAGCCTGGAGACTCCTCAGTCTCCTCCCTGATGGCAGCAGTCTGAAGCAGCTGTGTAGTGGGTGTGTGGGATCACCTGCCATGCAGAGGGCTTTCCGAGTGAGGCGTTTGCTGTGTAAGTCCTGCAGTGAGGGCAAGGAGGTGCCGACGATCTTCTCAGCTGCTCTCACAATGCGCTGGAGGCTCTTGCGGCAGGATGCAGTACATGCACCAAACCACACAGTGATGCAGCTGGTCAGGACACTTTCTATGGCACCTCTGTAGAAGGTGCTCATGATGGGGGTTGAAGCTCCAGCCCTTTTCAGCTTGCGGAGAAAGTAGAGACGCTGGTGAGCCTTCTTTGCCAGTGATGCAGTGTTCCTGCTCCAGGACAGGTCCTCTGAGACATGCACTCCCAGGAACTTGGTGCTGTCTACTCTCTCCACTGCGGTGCTGTTGATGGTCAGAGGGGCATGTTGGGCATCCCTCTTCCTGAAGTCCACAACAATCTCCTTTGTCTTCTCCACGTTGAGAGTGAGATTGTTGTGTCCGCACCACAAGGCCAGGCGGCTCACCTCGTTCCTGTAGTCCGTCTCATCGTTGTTGCTGATGAGACCCACCACTGTTGTGTCGTCCGCAAACTTGATGAAGTGGTTGGAGCTGTACGATGGTGTGCAGTCGTGTGTTAGCAGGGTGAATAGAAGGGGGCTCAGCACACATCCTTGTGGGGCCCCTGTGTTCAATGTGATGGTGCTAGATGTGTTACTCCCGACCCGCACTGTCTGTGGTCTCCCGGTCAGGAAGTCTAGCAGCCAGTTACACATTGAGGTGTTCAGCCCCAGACTGTCCAGTTTAAGGATGAGCTGTTGGGGGATGATGGTGTTGAATGCCGAGCTGAAGTCGATGAACAGCATTCTAACATAGGAGTCCTTCGTGTCCAGATGTGTGAGAGCTGTGTGAAGGGCAGAGGAGATGGCATCGTCGGTTGAGCGATTAGGTCGGTATGCAAATTGGAAGGGATCCAGGGAGGCAGGGAGGACAGATGTGATGCTTTTCATGACTAGCCGTTCAAAGCACTTCATCAGGATGGGGGTGAGTGCTACTGGGCGATAGTCATTGAGGCATGCGGGCGTTGCCTTCTTTGGGACAGGGATGATGGTGGTGGCTTTGAAACAGGTGGGGACGATGGCCTGGCTCAGTGAGATGTTAAAGATGTCCGTGAAGACCGCTGCGAGTTCCCCTGCACAGTCCTTCAGCACACGACCAGGTATGTTGTCAGGACCAGAGGCCTTCCGGGCGTTAATCTTGATGAATGATCGCCTTACGCTGTCTGAGGACAGCGTCAGCACCTGGCCATCAGGAGAGGGGGGGAGTTTATGTGCTGGTGTGCTGTTACTTGCCTCGAACCGAGCAAAGAACTCATTCAGTTCATTCAGCGCAGAGGCTGAGCTGTCACAGGTCTGGGGGGATGGTTTGTAGTTTGTGATGGTCTGTATTCCCTGCCACAGACTGCGTGTATCCCTGCTGTCCTTGAAACGGTGAGCTATTTTCCCGGAATACTGCCTCTTTGCCTTTCTGATGCCCCAGTCCAGGTTGTTTCTGGCTGCCCTCAGGCCCACCTGATCTCCCGCTTTGAAGGCAGCATTCCTGGCTTTCAGGAGTCTGTGGACCTCAGCTGTCAGCCATGGCTTCTGGTTAGCCCGAACAGTGATGGTTTTAAGGTTGGTTACATCATCAATGCACTTGGTGATGTATGAACATACAGTGTCTGAGTACTCCTGGAGACATGTGGTGTTGTTTGTGGTAGCAGCTTCTTTGAACATACTCCAATCTGTGGTGTCAAAACAGTCCTGGAGTGCCTCTGAAGACCCCTCTGGCCACACTCGTATCTGCTTGCGGACTGGTTTTGTGACTTTCACCAGTGGCCTGTATGCTGGCTTTAGCATAACACAGATATGGTCAGAAGCACCAATGTGGGGGAGGGGGATGGCTCTGTAGGAATTTTTCATGGTGGTGTAAACCTGGTCCAGGGTGTTGTTTCCTCTTGTTGCAAAGTTTATGTTTCTGTATGTTTTTGGAAGAACACTCTTTAAATCTGCTTGGTTGAAATCACCAGCCGTGATGAGAAAAGCATCAGGATGGGCTGTTTGTTGCTCACTGATGTGCACATATAGTTCATTTAGTGCCTCACCTCTATCTTTGCTGTTGGAGCTTGGAGGGATATATACAGCAACAATCATAACAGCTGTAAACTCCCTCGGTAAGTAGAACGGTCTGCATTTAATAGTCATAAACTCCACTAAATGTGAGCAGTGTTTGTAGACCACAGCAGCATCACGACACCATGCGTTGTTGATGTAAACACAGAGCCCGCCTCCGCGAGTCTTACCTCCCTTGATGAGAGCTCGGTCCGCTCTGTAGCATGTTAGCTGCTCCAGCTGAATAGCGTGGTCCAGAACGTTGTTGTTAAGCCACGTTTCCGTGAACACAAACACACAACAGTCTCTCACAGTCTTTTGTGTCGTTCGTAGCAGGCGTATATAATCCAATTTGTTGTCCAGGGAGCGCACGTTAGCCAGAACCATGGATGGAATAGCCGGCTTGTGTGGGTTAGCTGCTAGCCTAGCTCTGATACCTCCGCGTTTACCCCGCTTCTGTTTCCTGTCACGCCGCTTGTGGCGTTTCCACGGCGGGCGCGGTGAAGGGAGGCTCGGGGCTGGCTTCCTCTTTTCGTCCCATTATGGAAGTAGATGTCCAGTGTTCTAGTGACAGCTCTCTCTGATCATCTTGTCTTGACTCCATGCCTGTCCATTGGATTACCGACCTGCCTGCTCCTCTGCAACAGTCCTGTTAGTGACAGGGACGTCATCCTGCCCAGGCCCTTCAGGTGGCGCTCCTCTTAGCTGCATAAGAAGCTAACGCTAACTCCAGGACTCTGACCTCTACCAGCATCTTTCTCTAAATAAAACTTTCAAACCATACCTGTTCAGTGTTTTGCTCAAATCCAAAAACACAATCCTTGTCACTACCAATGAATAATACAGTCGTGCTTTTTAGTTTTTCTCCTTGCTGAAATAAGGCCAAAGAAGAACTCTAGCTGGAAACGGAAAAAAGAAAAGTTGACTCAGTGAAATTTTGTCGGAAACAGAATGTTTTATAAAATGCATTGAAATTTGTTTAGACTTTGGAAAAAAAAAGTCCTAATTGATGAACTTACTTTTCTAGATATGCACATTCATATCACTTCCTGTCCACGTTTAGTAGAGCATCTAAAACACAAACAGGGGTGGGTTTATGACTATCACCAACAGTGTTGCCAGATTGGGCTGTTATCTTTCTGATTTTGCTGGGAAATCTGGGAAGATTTTTGTCATGGATTGTTGCATTTTGGCACATATTGTTAAATTGCCTTGACTTGTAATGATATGCGTTCATGTTCAGGCAGTAAATATACTGAAACAATATATTGATTGGACGTGTTTTTATGTGATGTAGTGGTTTTTAACTGATTTTTGGGCTGAAAAACCTCAACTCTTATCTGGCAACGCTGATCAAGTTCAAACCTCCCACAGAGCCTCAGCTGTCTGCTGCACCCCACAACAGATAATACCAGAGGTCTGGATTTGGGTTTAACAGGTAGCTCTGATACGACACAAGTTTACTTTAAAAAGTGTAGATGGCTTCACACGTTGAGTTTGTGTCTCGGTCATCCAGGTCATGGTCCTCTCAGACATCTGAAAAGAAAACTTGCTGTTCTTTGGTGTTCTCTGCAGATGCTTCACCTCTCATCTGAAAGTCCTCCTCAGCTCTGAGCTGCACCTTTAGGATGTGCATTTTGATTCATCCTCTGAAATCTCACCAAGAGACAAACACGGGATCAAATGTCAGCACTGGGGTCAGAAGGTCGATCGCTGGAGGTCTGGGATTAGACGGAGTTAAACAAATCTGCTCTCAAAAAGACATAATTGCTTTTATTTTAATTTTCTTAAGCAAAGACATTTATAGCTAATTTGTTTTTATAACTTGTGAGTGTTTCTAATGCAGATTTTATATGTACAGTGAAAATGAACAGTATGATGAAGGTTTTATTTGATGCAAGGTTAATGTCTAAAGTTTCTAAAATGTCCTCTTGAATAAAAACACACTTTGAGTATCTGCTGTATGTGACTTCAACAATCTCACAGGATTTGATGGGTTTGGATAAAAAAATTTCATATAACAGTTAAATCTGATCAGTGTACTGTATGATTCAATTCAGTTGATTTATATAATGTTTAGATTCCTACATCTAATCGGCTCATTCTGTGCTTTCCAGTCAAACGTTCTGATTTAACATCTGAAATCTGTTCATTGTTGCAGTTTCATGATTCTCTTCAGCAAAAATATGATTTATGCAAAATTTTATGACAAAAATGGCAACAGAGATCATTAGCGTTAGCTGAAGTTATCAGTTTTTTAATAAAACATAATCCTTTTGAAATATTTACAAACATTTTATATTTAAAGAGTATCAGTCTAATTCAATGACTTCAGCAACAATATTTCCATATTTGATCCACAAAATAAGACAGTTGAGGTGAAACTGAAATATTGTCAACTTTATCATGAGAACCTCAGTAACTACTTTCATATTTTTCTTCTAATTATTAGCACATTTGTTTGTTTTCTATCAGTTTTCACAAAACTCTATTAGCAATTACATCTACAGTTTACTTTATTTCGGGAAATCATCTCAAGACCCCATTTTGTTGCGTTTTTTATTTTTCAAATAAATGTATTTATTTATAAAATGTGTTCTTTTATTTTTATTTTTTTACAAAAAACACAATATAAAACAATCCCATAAATGATAACGTACAAAATATAAAAAAATGAAAGGTAGCAGAAAGAAGAAAAAATCTTATTATAGCTGCCCCTTTTTTTTAAACAATCAGTTCAAACAATAATAATCTTCCAGTAATAGAACAAAATGAATAACTCTAATTTTTCTAACTAATACAATACATATTACGCTACTTTATATACATATTTTTAACAATTTAGTTTTGGTCATTTTCTTAAATGTAAACATTGACTTGGCATTTTTAACTTCATTTTCCAAACCATTCCATAATCCAATTCCCTGGATTGAGGTAGACCGTCCCTTCAAACTAGTTCTGAATTTTGGTTTTACATAAATGTATAATTCGTACAGAGTCTAAACCTTTTTTTGTTTGTTTCTCAAAAGCATGAAGCATGCCTGCATCTGATGGTGAGCAAAACTCATGAAAACATTTTATAATTCTAGGAGAGATGAAGACATATTACTTTAAAATTCTTTTCTCATCATGAAAATATCCACATTTGTCTCTCTGCTCTCCCTCTGCTGCTTCAAACACCCAAACCAGTTTCCTGCTAGAGAATCATAAAACATTTAGCTTCTTCTTGATTTGGGGGGGAATATCCCAGAAAAGTGACATTAGTCTTCAATTTGGAGCACTCCTTTAAAATCACAAGAGGTTTAGAAAGAGTCTGCTCTCTCTGACAGCCTGCTCTCTGCTGGAAACATTTTGTTCACAAGGGGAACAAGTCTCTGCGCTTTGAAAGTGATCTGTACATCCATCACCACAGGGGGAGAAAACAATCTCATCTTACAAAGACCACACACATACATAAACAGTCACATATGCATGGGCATGCATGCGTCCAGAGGCATGGCTGCATGCCAAAAACCAAACACACAGATTTTCATGCACAGAACAAAACACTTGAAAGTTTTTTTTTTAAAGAAAGTAGCTGAGGCCTGGGAAGCAGCACATTTGTCCAAAAGATGGAAGTGAAAGCACAAAGACTTCCTTTACATGCGCCCTCCCACCCCCATGGAGCACAGATTACAATCTATAAGCAGCAGAACAATTGATTGGTCACTGTGGACCCATGACCTGAGGCCAGATCTGATCCTGGCAGGAAGGATGTGGGCAGCTTGTGTTTCAGCGCACCTGGTTTCTAACAGTCAGAACAGGTTCATTATCAGAACAGAGGTTGAACAAAATTCAAAGCTGCAGCTAAAGAACGTGAGCTAAAAGTAGTAGCGTTATGATGAAAACAAGTACCGTATTTCCACCTGAAAAGTTGCACCTTTCTATAAGGCGCATTGCCCAATTACTGTATTGGCAATAAATTGGAAAAATCCATAAACATGTTGCACCTTTATTTAAGTTGCATCTATTATGCGTCACCGCTACGCGACATGTCAGCGCGTCATTTGCCCTGCTGAAAATGGCGGCCACAGGAGCGAGCGAACACGGAAGGACTTTTAACAAGATTAACACGGTAAAAACAATTATTTGTTTGCTGAAAATTATAGCAAAGATGTGTCTTAGCTGAACTTTTCCTTAATAAATGCATGTAATTGTAGTGGACCTACCCAGGGTCAAACTAAGGTTTTTGAACTGTCCAATGATGACCTTTACTGACCTTTCAGTAAAGCAAGACATTTACTACAAAATCATTCATTTAGCTGTAATCTGATAAATATAGTCACCAAAAGAGACTATTTCTATCTTTGATTTTAGGCTGATGTGATCAAAAGAATAACTTTTGTCATTTTCATGATGTGTGCTTTTAAGCTGTGTTATTCTGTAAGAGTTAAACTGTGTTCACTGCTGTGTTAAAGTTGAAATCTCGGGTCACATAGACCAGACGGTTTTGTTTAGAAAGTCAGAAGACAGGTTAATCCGTTGTTTTTCATGAACAAGGCTCCAGCTTCTTTAGCCGTGTTTCCATCAAGGTTTCTAGGTGCGCATTTTGAAGTATCGCAGCAGAAAAGCTTAATGGAAACGGCAAAATCCGTATTTACTTTCTCAAGTTCGCCAAAAAGTTTATACGCTCGCTTGAGGTGGTTTTTGGGATGTTCGAAAATGAGCAGATGCGCACAGCGACAGATGGAAACAGATTTGCCGACTCGTGCTGCCGAAGCGAACATTCACGTCACGTGACTGATCAGCTGTTTCCGCTCCGGACAACATGTAACATCGCTAAAACTAGTTGGCATGACAGAATAAATACAACTCGACCGATAGCAACACGTACCTGAAATATTCTCTCCATTTTGACGAGATGTGTGGCCGGGTTCTGTTTTCAACCGCTACTTCCTGTTTACTGTAGACATGCGCAGTGCTGACGTCTGACGTAATGACGCTGACGTCTGACGTAATGACGCTGTGCGTGGCTTGGTAGATGCGCTTCAAGCCAGCAGATGGAAACACTTCTGCTTCGCATTAATTTGTATTTACATATTTGCGAGATTTCAAAAAATTAGCTCAAAAATCGAAATGAAAATGGATGGAAACACAGCTTCTGTCTTTTCCTAAACAAATCTCCCTCTGCTCTGGCTGTAACCTTGGGTCTGATAAGGCAAGTGAACTCCTCTCTAAGTCTCTTTTTAAGTTCTAACTGTGCGGAAACACTTCAGAGTTTCTGGGAACTTCAAAGAGATGTGAACTTTTCCAAAGAGCTGAATGACCACCAGTCACACGCTAAGGACTCGTCATCCAGCTGGGACTGATAACATGTTGTTATGGGTCCACTTTGAACGAGTGTAAGCTCAAAAACTTTGTTTATTCCTTCCTGGAATAAGTTTATCTTGAAGTCAGAGGCCAGGAGCTGACATATTCTCTGATGACCAAGCGAAACCAGGAGACGTTGAAACGTAAACTAAAACCAGTTTTGGACGTGCTGGGACTAAAGGACTCTGTGCATCTGAAGGCTGGTGTCATTTCTTTATCAGACTCGTCGTCGAAAGGTAAAGAGCTGTTTACAAAACGTACCTGGATTTTAGCAGAAGTCGGAGGAGAAGTGTCACTCTGGTATCATGCTCACGATAATTTCTTCTTAAATCTTTCCTCCTATTTCTTTCCCCTCTCAAACTAAGCTGGAAACTATTTTAAGTTAAAGAGCCACAGACTAAATATGTTTAACATCTAGTATTTATGTCTGTTGTGTTGAATTTAAGTGTGCTGACGTATTTAAATTGAAAGAAAGTGAAATCATGTCAATCAAGTGTAATGGTGTTAATTTAGTTGATTCATTTTAAATAAATGATAGTGTCTCTTTGACATATCAAGCTAAGTTAACGTGTCCATTGTCACTTTATAGCTCTGTTTATTTGTCCATCATAAAGATCACAGATATATTGAGTAAACTGAAAAAGAAAAGAATCCGTGAATTTACTATTCAATCTGAATAAGTAAATTAATTAAGGTAAAGAGGTCAGTATTAATATTGACCTCCTCATAATCCTTTACATAATTGTCAAATCAGCTGGATTTAAAAAGTAGTTTCGCTACTGCACCCGCACGAGTGGGACTGCAGCATTTTCTTTAACATTTATTAAGATAAACACTTAAAAAATATATTTGTTAGCTGACATTATAAGAAAAGTGTTTCCGTTCCTTAATAAATTCACGTAATGGTCAAATCTGCTTGTTCCCTTTCAGTCTGGTCTCTCGGTGCAACATACTTGCTATGGGAATTGCGCCCCCGGGCGATTACCTGAAGGAATATACTCACGCCTTTACGGCTAGGGCGTCAACACCGCGCCAGAGGCCCCGCCCTCTGGGTACTTAAGCGGCTGACGCCCATCCAACTTTCTCTTTTTTGCCCTCCACCTCACTAAACCTGAACTACCTCTTCGTGGGATTTCTCTGTTGCTTCATCGCTCAACTTGAGGTGAGCTTGCTCCTTGCACAGAGCGCACAGATAATTTTTCCTGCGTATTGCTGGACTAGCGAAAGCTAGTCCGGCACATTTTCTCTTAACCCCAAAGTATTTTCTCTCCTCTCTCCACAGATTGCTTCGCTTGATGGCGCTAACTACGCCACAACGCTCTTGCTAACTCCTAGCGAGCTAGCCAGCGAAAGCGACGCGACGGAGGAGACATTTCAAGGAAAAAGAAAAAGGATTCTGGAAGGACTCGCTTGCCTTATCTTGAACATGCCTCCGGAGAAAGGAAAGCGAAAGACAAGACTTCCAAGAAAAAACAGTGGGATGGCGAGCCCAACTTTGCGCGCCTGTCCCAGCGGATGCAGTTTCTCCCTCGTGGCGACAGACACCCATGAGGCCTGTCCCGTCTGCCTGGGAATGTTACACGCAAAACAGCGCGGATATGCCCGACTTTTGCCCACACTGCAGCCTGATGTTGGATGCGGTGCTGCGGCACCGGGTTGACCTCGTCGCCAAAGCCATGGGCGCTTCAGCAGTACCAGCGGATACGGATACCACCGAGCCTCTCACTCCCATGCCGGAGCTTGAGAACATGGCTCTGCACAACAGCACACGAGTCAAATGGGATGACAGCCCTGACGTGCTGGCTCCTATGGTGGACTTAACAGTCGAGTTCGACACTCGAGGCATGATGAACCAGGACGAGATCTAGATTTCAGCCTCGGGCGAATTTTCAGTGGAGGACGCAGACGTCGAACTGGAGGATCAGGTAGAAGACCTCTCCCAGACCCCGGTACCTGTGCTCCCAGAAACTGACTTTTCCATCCCTGCTCTGTTCGACCTGTGCCACAGAGCAGCGGACGTGCTGCACATCCCATGGCCCGAGCCTCCGCCTCGCCAACAGGTCACGAGGCTGGCAGGAAACTATTTTTACTCAAAGCAGCAGGCCGCCATGAGGCAAAGGATGCCCGTGTTCCCGGACTTCCTCACAGAACTAACTCGCACCTGGGCTCAGCCAAGAGCCCCAATGCTCCTTCCCCTCTCACAGTTCCTCGACGTCGACGGGATGGATGAGGTGGGAATAGCTAACGTACCTCAAATTGAGGACACACTAGCGTCTCACCTAGCTCCTAAGTCATCCGGGACAAAACCAACTCTCCCTAGCAAGGCTTGTCGAGCTTCAGCGTCTCTACTCGAGAAGTGCTACAGAGCTCAGGGACTTGCGGTGCACGCCATGAACGTGTCCGCGATTGATGCAGGCTTACCTAGCCGAAAAACTGCAACAGCTGCAGGTAACGACGGACAAGCAGGCTGCCGCCGACTTGCTGGATGAAGCCCGCAGGGCAACAGACTTCGTGCTCCGCATAATGGGGACAGCGCTGTTGCTCAAGGCAGAGGCATGGCGGAAGTGGTCATCGCAATTCGCCACCTGTGGATGACTTTAACGGATCTCCCTGAGGGACAAAAGGTGCCTTTTCTCCACCACTCGATAGAGCCGACGGGATTATTTGGTAAAGCTTTGGAGCGAATTCAGACCAAGCTGGACCAAAGGCGCAGACAGGCCGAAGCTCTCCGGGTGGGCATTCCCCGGAGAAGCTTCGTCCCCCCAAGGGAGTCTGCTGGAGGCAGACCTGCGCAACCTCGACACCGCTCGGCAATGCATGGCCCACCGCAGAAGCGACTAGCATACGAGGAGGAGCCCTGGCAGAAACCCCCGCCGGGCCAACCTCGCACCGAGCATGCATGGAGCAAAAACAGGTTTGTTCCCCGCCAGGCGGTCAGACACAGGGCCTCCTCGGCGAACCGGGACACCAGACAGAAACATGCCTTATGAACCAGGTCCACGTTCCCACATTACACGATCACCCGCCCATGAGATACTGGGAATTATCCCTTCATGTCCAGACTTTATTTGTAACACGGTACAAAAAGCTGGTAAATCTGTCGCATGCACAAATCATGCTCTCCCTGCTGTGAGTGACATAGAATCATGTACATCATTGCACATAAGCACGAATAAAGCTCATAAATCAGTCCCTCTCTGTTTTATTGACTCTAAAAAAAATGCAACAAAAACACAAGTGACTTCAGCAGAACAGGTCCCTCTGGCCTGCCAGCCATCAAAAAGGGAGGGGGCCGTTTACCCCCTCCATCACAGCCCATGGGGTGTTAGCCTAATCAATAAGCCCCAGCAGGGTGCCTCTGTTTTGTCTGCAATAGACAGGCACAGAGGCATCTGCAAGCAACCCCCACACCCCTCACAGAGACAGGTTAGGGCGGTCACATGCTCAAGTCCCCGCTCCATTGTGAATAACGGGGCAGCCACTACACTAACCAGGCAAACACGTGACATGTCCGCACCTCAGGGAGGCACGCCGACAGAATCTAATGACGGGGGGCCACGTCAGATGCCCACAGGCAGCCACAAGCTTCACACCTTCACAGCAGCAATTGTGTTCAAGCTGCTGTGCGTGTAAACAAATCAGAGTTGAATCAGATCTCTCTTCCTGTTTTTCGAAGGGAACTGGGCTCTCTATCACCAAATAATCTAAAGTCTGCCAAACTCAAAGAAGCATCTCCACGTTCTCACATTGCAGCTGTCCCTTTATTATCAATGAGGGACACACAATGTCCAAGCAGTGATCAGACAGCACGTGACCTTCCTCTCTGTACTGGTTCAGCTCTGCTCTCAAACAATATTCTCCCAACGGGTGAAACACAGACTCAGGTTGGTTCGCCTGGTTCCGACACTCTGTTAAAGCCAAGGACCAGTAAACTGGACCATTCTAGAAAATGGATTGGGGTCAGGAGATCTGCTCGTTTACACAACTCGCAATTTCTCAGTCCCATGACCCCAAACTTGGAGGGGGAAAATAGCCTTCCTGCTCTAATTCGGTCTAATAAGGATGACAGGTTGCATCTGCCCTCGACCACCCTTGATCAGAGCAACCTGTTAGCACATCGGCAAGAAGGCCCTCTTCCCAACTTGGTTGACCCCCAGGGGTTCCCAGCCTCCAGGGCCCTTGGAGGAGAACTGGATACACCAACTGCTCTTCTTCAGGGCCAAACTATGTCACCAGAAGAGGCAGTCCCGCCGCTTAAGCCAGGAACTGTTAAAAATTCAGCTTGTTTGCAGAAAAGAACAAGCTGATGGCGTCGGGCCTGCCGGAAAATGTGGTAAAAACCATACAAAATGCCCGTGCTGTGTCAACACAGTCTCTATACGCACAGACGTGGCGTATTTTTGAAGCCTGGTGACTCAGAAAGAAATATTATTTCTTACGCATGCGACTTGGCTCAGCTCTTGACCTTCCTTCAGGACTTACTGGAAAAAGGTTGTTCTTACTCAACGATTAAAGTTTTCCTATCAGCTATTTCAGCCTGTCACGAAAGCTGGGGACACAGGACACCTGGAGTGTATCCAATCATAATAAGATTTATGAAAGGTATGCTTCGGACTAAACCACCCAGCAGGATTCCCTGACCCTTGGTTGGGATCTTAGCCTAGTCTTGGGG
>JBBPBX010097292.1:1650-12883 GCA_038048925.1 Garcialebias charrua
GGAAATCTCGTAATTTGGAACGGCCGCCACGTGTCTCGTAAGTCCGGAATTTCGCTCGTAAATTGGAACGGTTTTGCTAGCGCGACTACGAACACTCGTTTTTCATCGAAAAACTGCTTATGAGTGCATAAAAATGATCGGAAACGTGTGTCCACATGTTTAGCTAACGAACTGTGGTGAAAAAACACAGAAAAACTCAGTATTTTTTGCGTTTTTCAAAAAATTCGCCAGCTCGTAAGTCCGGAACCTCGTAGATCAGAGCGCTCGTAAATCGGGGACTACCTGTATATATACTGTATATGTACGTGACCCCCGTGAACCAAAAAAGGAATAAGCAGGTAAAGATAATAGATGGATGGATGGATGGACTTTGTCTCCTAAGATCATGAAGGGTGTCCATGACTGCAGGCCCTTTGGTGGCTGATGAGATCGATCCTGGATCGGCAGCCTCGGCCACAGCAGCTGCAAATGAATGTGAATGTAGTCAGGGGTGGGTGGGAGTGGGTTCTCTGTTCTTTCTCCTGCTCCACTTGTCCTCCAGGCATGTTTTTTCTGTCTCAAAGGAGCCCACCGCCATGTGGATGGTTGGGCGTCGCAGTCAGCGGTGAACGCAGATCAGTTTTGGGGTCAACATGACTCACGTTTAGGGAGGCCTTGATGAGAACTTTGTAGCGTTTCTCTGGCACTCCTCTCTTGTGCCACCTAGAGGACACCTTGCCATACATCACAATCTTTGGTAGACACCGATCCTCCATCCTGGACACGTACCCTGCCCAATATAGGGGAGCCTTGAGCAGCATTGCCTCAGTGTGGGTGGTCTCCGCCTGCTGGAGGACCTTCACATTGGTAACAAAGTTGCTCCAGTGGATGTGGAGCGTAGACAACATTGGTGGAAACGCTAGAGGAGCTGTATATGATGGCGGTTGGTGACCTATGATGTGGAGCCATACAGGAGGGTGGTCACTACAGTGGCAATGTACACATTGATCTTGGTCCTCGTCTTCTGGTCTTTGTTTGACCACATTCTTTTGCAGAGTCTGATAAAGGTGCTGTTCACAGACAATCTGCTGTTGATCTCTTTGTGAATCTTAGTGTCTGTGGAAATGATGCCCCAAGGGACATAAACTGACAGCTTTCAGCTCCGTCTTGCCGATGTTGGTGTAATGGGGATGGTACTGCTCACCAGGTGCTGGCTGGTGTACATATATTTAGGGAAGGTCAAAAACCACAAAATATTGTGTTTTACTTCAAGTGATATGATTTTGTACATTTTATATTTAAAAAAGTGATAATCTGTTTGAAGTGCTACACTTCTGCTGTGGAGATATAGTAAGTCAGACTCAAGCTGCTAAATTGTTGGCATATGAGGTTGTGCTCATATGGAGATGTTATATAAGGAAGGAGGAAATATGGTCGACAGACTTCCTTTATTTTATTCATTTTATTCTTTGTATGTGTTTTATAGATTACTCTTTTTTTCCTAGCTTCACTACATCAGTATCTACAGTATCTGCTGAAATGCCAATTGCTGTACTGTCAGTGTTTTGTTTCCACTGATTAATTTACAAAACTGACAAAAGCACCACTTTAAGTACACGCTTTGGTTTGATTCAACCATTTCATTAGAAGTTGATAATAGTGTCATAAATTAATACAACTTTGTTTCAAAGTCCTTCAAGTTAGAAAGCAGGAAAAAGGCTTTTATGATTATGTGGCTTATGAAACATTCCTCTTGTAAATACATACCATTTAATGAATTATTCTTTATTTTTTATTTACAAAGGAACAAGTATAACTCTGGGAGAACAGATGCTTTGTAAATGTGTTACAGTCTGCAGACAATGTTTATTGAAGTATGATGTTGTGATCAAACTGTAGGTTTAAAGAGCTCATATTTAATAATTAAGATAATTACCATGTCCTTTAAGTTTTGCTTTGCTTTGTTTGAGTCAAAGATGGCACAGACGGAAAATGGAGACAAAAGGAGAGACAGAAAATAAGCTACAGCCTTTCTATTTGGGACATAAGGCCGGTCCCTGGGGTTCTGACATAAAAAAGCAATTCACCTGATTGTCTTGAATGAACGGTGTTCAGGACAATGCTGGTCTTCAGGAAACATAAAATCCATCACTCCTGAGATGTTCTTACCATGATTTAGTGCTACATGAATTGGGAAATTGGAAAGCATAGCGTAATGCTTGTGCATAGTTGCAGGAAGGTGCCAAGTTAAGTCAATTCTGTTATTTCTCACAATACAAAAAGCTGCTGAATAAAACAGCCAACACGTATTTATGTTTAGCTTTCGGTCATCTTTACGTTGGGTTGTTATGCATTAATGCGCCGGCAAGCAGTCACCTATTAGCAGGTAAAGCAAAAGGTTGTTGTTTATTCTATTATTTGCATTTTTTTTTATTTGCAAGATCCTAATAGTCATTACCGCTGAACTCAAAAAGCTGATAATTTCCATGATTTTTTTTTTGTTCACATCTGTTGAAGCTTGTTCTGTTAGAATGGTGTTTCTGTACTCAGGCTTTTTCTCAGCCAACTCAGCCCTGGACAAAAGAATGAGTGTTTAATCTCCTGCACACATCTGTACAGTGAAACAAGCTGCTATCCATCTTTGTTGACAACTTGCACAACTATGTACTCAGAGAGCTTCCAGAGTAAGTTAACAAAGAAAGCAACATGATTTGTTTAGTTGAGTTTGAGACCAAGATAATGTTGGGTAGTAGGGGGTAGGGGTTGAACGAGTACACCATTTTAAAACTTGACATTGACATATTAAAACTTGAGTAGAACTCGAGTAGTTGATAGTTCGTAGGATCTCAAGATGCAAAAAATGAATAAATAAATAAAACCGCAAAAAATGTAATTTATTATTTGCAACAACAAAAAAAGACCAACAAAACATTGGGAGTGTATTGTAAACCAAAACTATTAGTTATTATTATTGATGAGCTGTAAAAAAAAAAAAAAGAAACATGCAGCACGTAAAAAAACGAAACTTAAAAACAGTGCAGCGGTCGACCACCCCGCACCACCACCCGCCGTGCTGCGTATTAGGTTTAGTTTTAGATAATAATATGTTCATAGTTTTTTTAATAAGTTTAGAGATTACATGTTTTTTTGCTTTTTGTTTGTGAAACAAGGTCAGAGGAAGCTGGTTCTGGTTCAGTCAACTGGACCTGGTGTTACATCATGTTCTGTGACCTGCAACAGTGCATGCAACACCGCCCTCCACGGTCACAATATACGGTGGTCACAGAATATGGTGTAACACTGGTTCGCATGCACACCATCCGTCCACGTGTGGAATCCATTTTGTAGCTTCTACTAGCTAAATTCAAAAACGTTCAATACAAAAACAATTGTATTGAACGTTTCTGAATCACCCGCTTCGAATTTATCATGTCCTGGATCACTGAGAATCTTCACCAGCATACTTCTGCTAGCTAACCTACGCTTGGTGCTGATCATGTGATGCAATGACGTAACTGCGACGTGATGACGTCACTACGAATACTCGACGTGAAATTAAAAAACTCGATAGATGTCCTAGGAATCGATGTGTAGATTACTTGAGTAGTCCGTTAAAGCCCTAGGGGGAGGATTGGGGGATTTCAGCCTTTTTTTAGATCAAGAGTCCTGTAAAAAAAAAAAGTGTAGATCAACTGCTTATCCACAGTATTCCTACGCCCCATGACGCTTTGCGCGAAATGTGCACACGACTTCCGGTTGACCGGAAACACCGTTTGTTTACATGCGAGTAATACAGTTGAAGACAGTCCAAACTTTGTTGTTTTAGTTCATTAAAAATGTGGGAACACCACTCGTTTTGTTAAAAGAGGAGGGACAAATAAAAAGAAATTACAGATGTTACCTGATCGCGCAGACATAATTTAAAACTACATAAATAGCGAACGCGTTTGCTCCGGCCTCTCGGCTAAGGTTTGTTAGCAGCTATCTCGGCTAAAAATACCGGTCGCGTCTGAGATCTATCGTTTTAAGACAGTAAATCTTCCAAAACTCTCATTAATAAACCCTCCCCGAATAAAAAGATGTTACCTGATCGCGCAGACATAATTTAAAACTACATAAATAGCGAACGCGTTTGCTCCGGCCTCTCGGCTAAGGTTTGTTAGCAGCTATCTCGGCTAAAAATACCGGTCGCGTCTGAGATCTATCGTTTTAAGACAGTAAATCTTCCAAAACTCTCATTAATAAACCCTCCCCGAATAAAAAGATGTTACCTGATCGCGCAGACATAATTTAAAACTACATAAATAGCGAACGCGTTTGCTCCGGCCTCTCGGCTAAGGTTTATTAGCAGCTATCTCGGCTAAAAATACCGGTCGCGCCTGACATATATCATTTTAAGACAGTAAATCATCCAAAACTCTCATTAATAAACCCTCCCTGAATAAAAAGAAATTACAGATGTTACCTGATCGCGCAGACACAGCCATAGAGAAGGATGCAGGAACACTCTTTCTTTGTTTTGGGTCCGTGTTGAAAACACTGTTGTTTTAGCCAAAGATTTAGCTTGGTCCGGTTGTTGGTGCAGCCGCGAACAGCACAGCAGGTACCTGAACCCCGGTAGGACATTTCAGTAAACGTTCCGTTTAAACAAAAGCTGTGTTTGCTCCGATAAAATGAATGAAAATAACTTTCAAAAACACCCGCGATCCATACTCCGCCTATGGAATACAGGCACTTCCGGTGTCGGACAGGAAGTACAATGCACATTCGCTTCTACAGTGACACCCCCAGGAATACTGTGGATTAGGTTGCAGAACTCAGTTATAGCTTTAAGGACCATAATCAGTGTGAGGACTGTGTTCCTTTTAGGGATGCACAATATTATCGGCATGGTACCGGCTGATATTAGTGATAAAGTTAAACATTGGACATCAGCTATTCCATCAAAATAACTCACTGATATTAAAGGTGCGGTCTATATCTGTTTTTGTATGCCAACCCACTGACAAGGGTGCCTGCAGCGCCAGCTCAAAGTTATGATGTCACTGCACTGTTGAGTTTAGATATGGGAAAATTTCCAAATTTGCACTTTTCAAAAGTTGTCATTGTGTTAGAGAGAGTACATGTCATGAATAAATTTGACATTAAACATAATCTATGTTGAAGTGTTACATCATTTTCAGCCCTCTTTTTGACATCTGCATTTGGTAGCAGGCTTGACAAAGACCATGCAGAATTATGTGGTATTTTAATTCTACAGCAGAGAAAGTTATGTAGTCGCTGAAAGTAGGTCTAGGAAAAATATATATCTGTATTGGTATCGGTTATCGGCCAAATAAGTTTTAACATATTGGATATCGGCCAAGAATCCAATACAGTATTGTGCTTTCCTAGTTCCTTTTGTCTCCCTCTAATGGTTTGTTCCAACTCTCCTCTGTTTCTCCCTCACGTAATCAGCTCCACCTCCACCACCTGTTTATTCCCTCGTTAATGTCTGCTTATACATCTGCGTCTCTGTGTTCTTCCTTGTCTGGGCATTGTATCCTTTTCGCATCCTGTTTCTGCCTCCCTACTGAGTTCATGTAAGTTGTTGCGTGTGCCTTTTGCTTTTTTTATATTAAATATATATTCACCTCTAGTTCCTTTGTTCTCTGAGTGCCCACAAAATAGGTTTGAAACATAAGAAACGTAACTGTTATGCCACATACACATGAATAATATGCATACAGTTAGACAATAGTAAAAGTGTAGAACAGTGTCCCAGTCTGTTATTTTACATGACAAACTAACAAACACAGACCCATACTTACAAAACCCAAAGTAATTTATCCTGTCAAAACTTCACTATTTGACAACACAAGGCCAGCAGGTGTCTGGACTTCAAAGCACAGGATTCATGACTCCATAAAAGGCTGGTCCTACATTGGTCTTTGGTTTTCTAGGTCTTGCACTGGCCAAAAGCAGTTATTATGTCTAACCTTTCATTCTGCAAAGGTCAGTCCGAGTTTTTTTTTAAGGTGCTAGAGAACGCAGATGACTTTTCCGTTAATAGAAGCTGTTCCTACATCAGAACAGGGATAAATTCTTTAGAGTACTCATAAACTCAGATCCTTTGTTTCATTTAGACTTTGATTGTGCAAAGCAGGTTAATTTGCATGTGTTTCCATTTCCATACACACTATAAGCATACACATAAAAACACTTGAGCAATTGCAGAACCACAAAATCTAATGCTAGCATGTTACATAATGAGACTAAATTGACAAACAACAAGGTCAGTTTTATATAATATGAGCCAGGAAGGAGAAGCAAGACATTTTTATCATCTATAAACTGAGCTGCTTTAAAATTAAGACAGCTGTTTCCTGTTAACAACTAGCATTCACTTAAACACAATTATTTCTTAACCCAGTTCAAGTAATGAGCGTAACCCAAACCACACATTCATGGCCATGCCAACAAAGTTGAGAGATTATCTACAGGTGCAGGCAGAAAGGTCACTGAAGTCCAACTTTAAATGCAGTTGTACTTTTAAAAAGGTTGCTATGCTGCTAAAATGGTCAAAAACTCAAGAAAATGAAATGTTGGCATCATTTCCAACTGGCTGTTAGTAAACTCAAGATATCTTTATTCTGTTTGCTTAAAATCTGCCGTTTCTCCCTGCCTTTGGAGAATGTGTGTTTGCCGAGAGCAGGAATTAATTTGTCTTCCCTCGTGCGCTTTTTGCTAAAGCTGTCAGTGACCTAAGATGCAGATGTCCTCATTTATGTAAGCATTTCCATGCCTTTTTTTTCACGACCTACTTCTACTAGTTTTTGTCTTTCTGGCTCTGCATTAGTTCTTCTAATATTCTTACCTGGTCACACTTAAACTGGAACTGTTTGAGTGAATTTACAGCAATACGCACATGCTTAACACATAAATCTGCAAAATTGAGGGCAAAACCTCAATTCTGCTCCAAGATTGGGAATGAGCTGGACGAGCAGTTGCAGTTCAGACACCGGGCCACATAATTCCTCTTGTGCCATATAAATCAAGAAAAAAAAATGGATTAAAACATTTAAATATTATAGACTTCTTACCTTCTTTATTTTCTATTATTTTGTTTTCTTGTCTATCTAGACAATATCTTTTCATTTTTATTATTAGCTTTAGGTGTATTCATTTAGATAATTATTGCTGATTTGCCTAATTTACTTTGCTATATTGTAATATTTTGAGGTACAAACATGAACAAAAAAACTCAAAATCCATCCAAGAAATCGACGAGCCAGTCAACAAATTTTACGGGAAGCTATTCTCCGCACTGATTCCGGGCCACAGCCTCTGCAGCCTTTTAATTAGTTTATTTGTTTCTAAATGCAGACAGAAGATTTAGCATCGGTCTCTGACCTAAATGGAATAAATTGGGATGAGATTAGTTCTTGGCGCAGTACTCATGTGATTGGTGAAAATGCATTTCTCCCGAAGGATGTTGCAGGAGCCAAGAAATGAAACTGAAGCGAATGAGAAAGAATCTCTAGTTGGTAAGGTGTGATGGCAAACTTGTGTGTTTAATTCTTTTTTTTTTTTTTCTGTTCTTGAGTTGTGATTTTTTTAAAAATCAAAAAATAAATACAATTTAACATCTTGGACTGTTAAGTAAATACGTCTGAAAACGTTTTGTTCGTTGTGTGGGTCCAACATGTTTTGTGCTGACTGTGCAAGATGGGAGATTCAAGAAGAACACATTTTATCTTCATGTAGATTTATGTAGTTTAATGCAGTTAGCATTTTGTCCAAGATGGCCGCGCTCAGCCAAGCAGCAGCTTCACAGGCTCCTGGTGAACACAATCATTTTATGTTCTTGTTGCTTTTGTTATTTTGCACTATTAGTGACTATTGTATAGCTTAGATCTTTCAGCACACCGTCGGGCATTCGTTTAGCGTATATCTTGATATCTTAGAACCTTATTTACTGTTTCTTTATATTTTTGCTATTGTTGGCTGTAACTGGGACCCTGTATACAAAATGTTGTCCAACCTCATGTATCACATGCGATGTGAAGGACAATAAAGAACCTTGAATCCGTGAATCTTCCTACATTGTTGTCAGAATGCCTTAATTTATCTGCATACTTTGTAATATGTGTTGTAAGTGTAAGAATTAATGAGGAGGTCAATATTAAATACTGACCTCTTTATCCTTAATTAATCTACTTATTCAGATTGAATAGTAAATTCACGGATTCTGTTCTTTTTCAGTTTACCCAATATTTCTGTGATCTTTATGATGGATAAATACACAAAGCCATTAAGTGACAAAGACGTTAACTTAGTTTGATATGTCAAAGAGACACTATCATTTATTTAAAATAAATCAACTAAATTAACACCATTACACTTGATTGACATGATTTCACTTTCTTTCAAATTAAAACGTCAGCACACTTAAATTTAACACAACAGACATAAATATTGGATGTTAACATATTTAGTCTGTGGGCATTTCAGCTTAAAATAGTTTCCAGCTTAGGTTGAGAGGGAAAAGAAATAGGAAAGATTTATGGAGGAAGAAAAGTTAAGAGTTTTAGGGAGTTATCTTGATGTGTTTAACCAGAAACATGGCAGTTCTCCGGCCGATTAAAGCTACACGTTGGTACCCTTGGCAAAGCATTTGACGACTTGTTACCTCGTGAAGATGGTCAGTCTCCCTCGGTCCAGTTTGGTCAGTTCGTTTACCATTCTCAGCGTCTCCAGACGTGCGCCTTGACTCGAACCGAAGTAACGGCAGCTCCTGGTGCTGTTGTTCAAGATAAGACGTTCCTTAAAGGAATGTCAATAAAAGAGAGCTTTTCAGCTGTTGAAGATGGCTTATAACTTGGCATGTTATAAGTCTTTAACTGAATGACGTGTCCTTAGCGTGTGACTAGACGATCATCAGTTCTTTGGAGAAGACCATGGTTTGAGGCTTACTCCAGCAGACTTCTTGAGAAAGTAAAATGTGAAGGTTTTAACTGAGACGTGACCCAGAAAATGTGTTCTTTCTGATTGGCCGAATGGCATCATAAGTTGATGTGAGGATGACATCAACATGTTGAAAGGGGGTCAAAAGATTAGTTTGTCAGAAAGATAAAGTGTTAGTTTCAGATGTCAGCATTTTATCATAAAACTGATTCCTTTGCTTTAACACTTTAACAAAATACTGTTGGTTTGATTAAAACAACGTCATTAAGCATTACATATGGGACCTATTAATGATAATAGCTTGATTATTAAATAGGACAAAAACAAAAGTCTCTGGATGTCTAGATTGTCCTGAGCTCAAGCTAAAATGAATGAGATAAAGTGTTCCTTTTATCTTCACATGCAAGTTCGAGAGGAGAGGAGAAATCCTCCATGTACAACATTTTGAATTAAGCAGAGTATTTGATTTATCTGACATTAAAATGTACTGATGCTCTTACAAATAAAATTATTCATTTGATCACATCAGCCTAAAATCAAAGATAGAAATAGTCTCTTATTGGTGACTATGTTATCAGATTATAGCTAAATGAATAATTTGTAGTAAATGTCTTGCTTTACTGAGAGGTCAGTAAAGGTCATCACTGGACAGTTCAAAAACCTTAATTTGACCCTGGGTAGGTCCACTACATCTCCCCCCTTTTGGAAGCCATCGCCAGTCCTTGGGGATGGGGTCCAACACGAAAGGAAACCTTGAACTGTCTTTGATCTTGAAGTAATCCAGCAAGTGGAAAAAAAAAAAATCAAAAATTATAATCCCATAAAGTTTTTGGAAATTCCATACTGTTCGTAGGTAATCCCATTGCGAAAAGCTTTTAATCCTTTGGAAAACAAAGTCTGTTAACTCTTGGAAAACAAAGTCTGTGATCCCTTGGAAAGCAAAGTCTTATAATCCACAGCGGTAATTCCACAGCAGTAAATCCCCAACGATTAGTTTTGTTGAATGATCAGCAACAATTGTTTTCATAATCAGCATGTAGAGGGGATCCCTCGATCTGACGCAGAGGAGGCGACCCTTGGATGAAGGTTGAAGACCAAGCGTTGGAGCTGCAGGTCCCCACATCGATGGTTGGAGGCTGGTTGGTTTCCAGTCCGTGCCACTCTGGTTCTATGTGTCATGCATTTATGTGGTTTTTAAGGTGGGCTTATGATTGGGATTTTACATTAAGCCTTACCTATATGCACCTGGTATGTAAGCTATCATGGTTTAGATCAGCTACAATTACCAATTAAGGGGTGGATCAAATCTATAAATTAGGTATAGGGATCTGTACCTATAGAATTTTGGAGGGCTTCTGTAACGAAGGCCTCTAATTCCAAACTATTCCTCCATTCATTACTTAGTTTAGGTTAAACTAAAATAGAAAAATGAAATATAGTTTGATCTAAATGTCTGTTGTCTTTTAGACGCACGACGTAGGATTTGGTATTCCTAATAAATTTTGAAGTCTATGGCGAGACTCATCAAAATGAATAGACAATCTAGAATAGAAACGATCGAATCGGTTCAATTTAGAAATTGTGAGACCAGTGTAGTTTATTGTACCTTGAGTAGCTTTAAACTACATTGACTCTTCGACGATTGAGATTTAACAAAACGAACTGCATGTTGGCATAGTTAAATCCATATCATTCATTAACCAATGTTAATACAAAACCTTTTTGGCTGGGAGTGTTCAGAACCAAACAATATCTCAACTAATGACAACAGTAATGACTAAACAACAAGGAAACAACGTTTCACTGCTTCGACACACTCTTGTCGTCAGATTCCAAAGTGCAACACACAAGAAAAACAGGTCTCAACTTTATGACCGAGGTCAAATTAAATCTCGTGGATTTAAACGGTTGTTAAGGTTAGTTTTTTGTTGTGGGTTTTAGGCTTAGCGTTTCTAAGTTCAAATTGGACAATGCGACTTATAGGGTGGGAAATACGGTAGTTTAAACCTGATTAGTTTATTTACTAACTTGTGTTTGTACGACCTTATTATCCCATGAAGTCGGTGTGTTTGTGAGATCTTTGTCTTTTGTGGAGTCATTGAACGCCTTGTAAGGTTTGATCTGATTTCGATGTACCCATTTAGCAATTGGCTCTTTGCGGCCTTTGCTGATTTTGATTTCGTAGACGACTGAGGACACTTTGTCTGTTATCAGATGAGGTCCAGTCCACCTGGGCATTAGTTTGCGGGCGAGAGTTCCGGTCTCGGACCCTCCTTTCCCGGTTGCTGGGGCGAACGTATAGTACCAG
>JBBPBX010097293.1:0-12883 GCA_038048925.1 Garcialebias charrua
ACGCAGAGAATTGACTGAAAGTAAGGTGGAACTGACCTTGACTAAAGAAAACCTTTTTAAAGAAAGGGAAAGGTGGGTGGATGTTGTGGCAAAGCAGTCTCAAGGCTTCACACCCCCACCCCCACCACCTCCACGCGGTGATGCAGAACAGCTCACCGTACCTGTTAAGACCCGCCAGTCGGAGCAGGGACTTGCGTACTCAACAACAACACCTGCACAGGGATCACAGGTAAATGGGAATAGCAATGGTTCTAAACTTTCTATTCCAATACCTGAACTCCAAAAGCTTTCTAGATACATTCAACGCTTTGAGCCAGGGCCGTTGGGTTCAATCCATACAAAGACCTACCTAGACTCTCTTGACTTCCAACTGGGTAATTTTCCAGATGCTACTGCTGAGGATAAAATTGCACTGATCAGGCTCACCGCAGACTGGCCCGTATATGCCTTCATTGATCGCCAACCAGCCGCCATAAAAACAGATTACAAACTGTTGCGTGATACTCTTATACGAGAGTTCACTCCAAACATGGGGCCTGGTGGCTACCCTGATGCCGAGAAGGTCGTGCAAGGTAAGAACGAGCATCCACAGGCATATTACCAGAGAATGTTCCAGGCTTTCTTTGGTAATCGCAATGAACCGGGCATGGAGGACGAGGTAGGTTTTAAATACCTTTTCGGAAAAAACCTCCACCCTGATGTAAAACAGTCTGTACAAGTGATGGCTAATTTTAGAGACAAAACCATCAAGGAAATGAAACAATGCGCCGTAAATGTTTTCGAGGCCCGCATGGAATGCAGAACACCCGTAGAGGTGTTCACGAGTGCGAGAGCCGAATCCCAATCGCTGGATCTGGAAGGGACGCGAGCATCAGCTCCCTATCCAATGACAGGCGAAAAGAAACAGATCTTTCAACCTGACAAACCACAAAGTGGGGGTGTCCGCTGGAGAAAGAACCCAAGGTGGCTCAAGCAGAACACGGAGGGTGAACAGAAGGATCAAAAGGGGGGTGCACGTCCAAAGAGTAAAGATTATGGGTACAGGGGACCCCCGAACCAAGGGTGGTCCCAGAGGGGAAACCCGAAACCAGGGTGGTCCCGGGAGGGACCCCCGAGCCGTGGTCCTGCTCCTCCTACCCCTCGAACAGAACAGTCCGGGACAGAAAAAAAATCGCAAAAGTCCCAGAGGAAAGGCCGTAGCCCTCTGTCCCCAGAAGACATGGAGAACATACGTCAGATGTTCGAAGTGTGGGGTAATACTAAAAATGAGAACAAACCTGGTGTGATGTGTAGCACTATCATTGATAGTAACTCTGAGCATACAAATAACAACAATGCCACAGTTACTGGCAGTCACCAAGATACTGATGGTCAGGATGCTGACAATCAGGGTAATGACAGTCAATTCATTGACAGTCCAGAATGTGACAGTCACCAAGATACTGATGGTCAGGATGCTGACAATCAGGGTGCTGACAGTCAAATCATTGACAGTCCAGAATGTGACAGTCAACAAAACGTTGACTGTAACCATGACTTCATTGTTACGGAGTCTGAGCACCCCTCGTCAGAGAAAGGGGGGGAAAGCTCACTCACCGATGATAGTGGCTCGCCACGAACTGAACAGTCAGACCCATGTGTGTCTGCACTACCAGTACTGATAAATGAAGTTCACACAGTCAGGGGTAGGCGTGATAAACGTCGGAGAATACCTGATAGGTTCCTGTGTAACATTATCAGAAAGGGGCCCGCTAAGAAAGCTTACCTGTCCATCACGTTGGAAGGAGTCCTCAAAAAAGAGGCCCTCTTGGATGGTGGGGCAGACATATCCATTATGTCACCCACACTGTTGGAGGAGCTACGGCTGGCCGCTAACGGTGTTGACAGGGAAATACCCCTCAATGAATGTGCTATAGTCTTGCAGGGTCTCTCGGAGACGAGTACAACCCTAACTGCTATAGCCATGGTTCACATGCAGATTGGTGAAACGACACTATACCACCCGGTACACGTGTCCACCGTTGACTCATTCCCATTTTTGGTTGGCCAAGACTTTATAAACCGCTTCGACGCGATTATAGATTATGGCGATCAGACAATGTGGACCAGAGTGAGTAAACCACTGCCGATCGATATGCCTATACAAAGTAACACTGACCGTCTAACGGCAGGTACCGCGGAAGGCAAAAGGGAATGCTCAGACGAGAGCACAATCCCTGTGGGTGAACCTTCAACTACAGGTGAGGCAGTAGAGGCCCAACAAGAGAGCCCCCTCTGCGAGCTGAAACAGTTGGCACTCACCGGACACTACCTACCACAGGTAGTCAATGGTGTTGAGATTCAAGGATCCCACACCGATGATGCTGTTCTGTCCCCTTGGACGGAGAAATCAGCGATCAGCCAAGCTTTCTTTGGAACCTTGGTTAAGAAACAGTTGGGTCTAGGAATGAACAAAAAGGCTTTCCGCTTTTCGTTAGACCCCAACGATAAACAGGTAATGACCGCTAAAGGGATCATTGACCTTAAACTAATCTGGAACCAACGAGAACTGGATCACCCGTTCCTCGTGGTCCCGAACTTACCACATGCAACCTACATAGGCTCCGACATTTTGGTAAGATTAGGTGTCCGAGTGGACATCAACAACAATGCACTGTGGTCACTAGATACAGCCACGAAGGACTCTCCTGTGTTGACCACAGAGAACCTTAAGGCTGGACAGACCATACCAGAGGTTTGCCAAGTTGCTAACAGCCATAACACTGTGGTACCACCTCAGGTTATGAACAAGCCGGTCATGATTCACATCATGAAAGGACAAGCTATTAGCACAAAACAGGCATACTTTCAACCATCTCCTATGTTTTTCAACTTAGGACTGTCCATGGAGGCCACATTCCAGGTGACCCTCGATTGTAGAACCACGACTGTTGCTGTGTGTAACACGAGCACAGAAGAGGTACTGATCCCAAAACGCACACAGCTAGGATGGTTGATCTCTACTGATTTTCATGATTTTGAACTAAGCATTCCATTTCTGGGAGGACTCCCAGAAAACTTGATCCCAGGTCAACACCCGGGGCAAGTCTTGTTCACAAAACCAACACAGGCCATAGCTCTTTTCTCCCCCACTGAGTCCGACCAGGACACTGTCCACAGGTTCGGTTTCAACAAAGGAGACAGTCTAGGCCCTCAGACTTACAGTGCACTACCTGTTGACAGGTTTTACGACACTGAAGGGGACTCACTGGAGCTCCCCACAGAACAAGAACCCCTCTCAATTACTTCACAGATTGACCAGGTGGTCGCTCAAGCCGACGCCCTGAAAACCGATGAAGACAGGGACAAACTTCGCAAAGTTCTGCTAAAATATGAAAAATCATTCTCAACTGACTCGATGGATTGTGGGTTGACCACGCTCCACACAGTGAGCATCCCAACCCCGCCTGATGCTCCACCTGCATTTGTCAGACAATACAAGATTCCTCTGGCAGCACATCAACCTATCAGGGAAATCATTAATGACCTGTTAGGAAAAGGTATCGTCCGATACTGTAACAGCACTTACTCTGCGCCTTTATGGCCGGTGTTAAAACCAAATGGTAAGTGGAGACTTACTATAGACTACAGAAAGCTAAACAAACAAGTTCCCTTATCCAGATGGCCTATGACGCAGCTCCAACAGGAATTGCCCAAGGTCACCAATGGTAAGTACTTTTCGACCCTCGACATCGCCTCTGGTTTTTGGACCATTCCTGTGCGCGACGAGGATCAATACAAACTAGCTTTCACTTTTGGTGGCCGTCAATACACCTTTACCAGGTGTCCCTTTGGCTACGCTAACTCACCTGCAGAGTTCAACATTTTCTTGAACAAAGCATGTCCAGACGCCCACGAGCGTGGGACACTGATCTACGTGGACGATGTCCTTTTGAGACAGCCAACACTGGACTCACATTTGGCTGAGATCGACCACGTTCTGAATCAGCTGACAACTGCTGGTGCTAAAATATCACTGTCAAAATGCCAATGGTGCAGAACCAAAGTGGACTACGTTGGCCTACTTGTAGGTCCTGACGGAGTACAACCACAGCTGACTCGCACCCAAGGCCTCGACAATCTCAAAGTCCCCACCAATCTCAAAGAACTACAAAGTTTTCTGGGCGTGTGTAACTACTCGAACCAATTCATCGAAAACTATGCGGACCTTGCGAAACCACTGACTGAACTCCTTAAAAAAGACGTACCATTTGTTTGGACTGACAAACAGCAACAGGCAATGGACGCTCTTATAAACAGGATCAAGTCAGCCCCTTGTTTAGTCTACCCAGACTACAACAAAGAGTTTTACTTGGAAGTGGGCTTCTCAGCTCATTGCATAAGTGCAGGTCTGTACCAGATACACGACAGAGACAAACGTGTAGTAGCCTATGCCAGCAAAACGATGGCAGGCCCCGAGTTGAGATTCTCAGACTGTGAGAAAGCTCTACTGACCACAGTGTGGGCAGTTAAACATTTCTCCAGCTACATTGGTGGACAGAAAATCATTGTGGAAACACAACACCAGCCAGTGACTTTTCTTAACAGTGAACGCATCAGAGATGGTGTGGTGACAAACTCACGTGTTGCAACGTGGCTCATGGCGCTTCAAAGTTTTAACCTAGACATACGTTATGGTCAAAACAAGAGGTCTCATCTGGGGACGGACTTGGCAATCTGCCAGAAGTGTACACAAGATGTACCAGCCACCCAGCCGCCGGTTGAGGTAAAACCCCCAGTAACTGAAGACCCGAATCACCACTTCTTTGATGACAATATCTGCAAAGATATGACAACATTGTACGTGGATGGATCTTCATTCCTCCGCGACAAAATCTGTAGGGCAGGTGTTGGAGGAGTCCTCCTCCAAGACCAAGAACAGATAACTTTCAGCTACAAATTAGGCTCTCAGACTTATAATAATAATAATAAATTCAATTTATACCGCACTTTTCATTAATAAAAATCTCAAAGTGCTAGACTTCTCAGTATGCTGAGATTGCAGGAATCCTAATAGCTCTCCAGATGGTAGTAGAACGCTCCATCAAGACGCTAGTCATCTGCACTGACTCTAACTATGCTCGTTTGAGTTTCGCTTGTCACCTCGCTGTGTGGAAACAGAACGGTTTCCTAACAAGCGACAGAAAAGTGGTCAAACACAAAGAGCTTTTCATAGCGTGTGATCACTTGGTGACATCACACGACTTACAGATCTACTGGAAGAAGGTTCCAGGGCATTCTAGAGTCCCAGGCGATGACAAGCACTACAATGACATTGCAGATTCCTTAGCCAAGGAAGGAGCCGACGAAGGTCCTCTATGGTCCTTCGACCCCTCCTGGTTAATCGAGACTCTGCCAACACAACCTTCAGTCAGAGTTATGGCAGTCACACGTGCACAGGCCGCAACCAGACCTGCTGACAACGCAGTCTCTGTACGACCCGCACTGACTGACCCAGACATCATCCAACTACAAAAGTCGGATCCTGCTATCAACTCCATGATACTGTACCTGACTGATCCGAACAAAAATAGTCCGTCTAAAGACGACCTGGATTCCGATCCAGACCTTAAGGTCCTCTATCAGCTGCGCAAACAGCTAAAACTAATCAAGGGCATCTTAACTTTCGCTCATGGACCAACGTCCTCACCTGTGTTCGTGGTTCCCCATGACCAAAGGGGGGTGATGTTAGTTCATGCCCATGATCTCCCGTCCGCAGGACACAAAGGAGATAAAGCCACGCTGACGGCATTAAAACAAATTGCCTATTGGCCTGGAATGAAAAAGGATGTCAAGGACTACATTGAAGGGTGCGTGGTCTGTGGCCAGTTTCAGCCAACCAGACCACTTCACAGAGCACCACTGCAAAGCAGAGGCATTGCATTCCCATGGTCTGACCTCCAGATCGACTGGGTTGGACCACTCACTAAGAGCTCTAGAGGAAATAAATATTTTCTCACGGTAACCTGTGCATTCACCAAATGGGTAGAATGCCTACCAGCTCCTAACGACACAGCACAAACTACTGCTATGTTGTTAATGAATCATATATTCTCAAGGTTTGGACTTCCCCTTAGGGTGAACTCAGACCAAGGTACACACTTCACAGGTGAAGTGATGAAAGAACTGTGGAAGACGCTAGGCGTCAAGGCCAACTTTCATGTCGGCTACCACCCACAGGCTTCAGGCCAAGTAGAGAGAGCAAACAGAACTGTGGTGAGTATTTTGAAGAAATACGTGGCCGCAAATCACAAGGACTGGGATGTGAAACTCCCTCTGGTCCTCATGGCCATAAGAGCCACTCCACACACATCAACTGGCATCTCTCCCTTCGAGATGATGACCGGTCGACAAATGACTCTCCCTCTACACCTGTTGTACCAACCAGGTGACGCCGTCATGGCGACAGCCTACACTACACAACAATACATGAAAGATTTGAATGTACACCTCAGAAACACTTTTGCTTTCGCCCAGAAAAACCTGGAAAGGTCCGCTGAAGGACGCAAGGCGTACTATGACCAGAAGGCCTCTCACAATGAACTCCAAGTGGGAGACAGAGTCTGGTACTATACGTTCGCCCCAACAACCGGGAAAGGAGAGTCCGGGACCGGAACTCTCGCCCGCAAACTAATGCCCAGGTGGACTGGACCTCATCTGATAACAGACAAAGTGTCCTCAGTCGTCTACGAAATCAAAATCAGCAAAGGCCGCAAAGAGCCAATTGCTAAATGGGTACATCGAAATCAGATCAAACCTTACAAGGCGTTCAATGACTCCACTAAAGACAAAGATCTCACAAACTCACCGACTTCATGGGATAATAAGGTCGTACAAACACAAGTTAGTAAATAAACTAATCAGGTTTAAACTACCATATTTCCCACCCTATAAGTCGCATTGTCTAACTTGAACTTAGAAACGCTAAGTCTAAAACCCACAACAAAAAACTAACCTTAACAACCGTTTAAATCCACGAGATTTAATTTGACCTCGGTCATAAAGTTGAGACCTGTTTTGCTTGTGTGTTGCACTTTGGAATCTGACGACAAGAGTGTGTCGAAGCAGTGAAACGTTGTTTCCTTGTTGTTTAGTCATTACTGTTGTCATTAGTTGAGATACTGTTTGGTTCTGAACACTCCCAGCCAAAAAGGTTTTGTATTAACATTGGTTAATGAATGATATGGATTTAACTATGCCAACATGCAGTTCGTTTTGTTAAATCTCAATCGTCGAAGAGTCGATGTAGTTTAAAGCTACTCGAGGTACCATAAACTACACTGGTCTCACAATTTCTAAATTGAACCGATTCGATCGTTTCTATTTTAGATTACCTATTCATTTTGATGAGTCTCGCCATAGACTTCAAAATTTATTAGGAATACCAAATCCTACGTCGTTCGTCTAAAAGACAACAGACATTTAGATCAAACTATATTTCATTTTTATTTTAGTTTATCCTAAACTAAGTAATGAATGGAGGAATAGTTTGGAATTAGAGGCCTTCGTTACAGAAGCCCTCCAAAATTGTATAGGTACAAATCCCTATATCTAATTTTACAGAATTGATCCACCCCTTAATTGGTAATTGTAGCTGATCTAAACCATGATAGCTTACATACCAGGTGCATATAGGTAGGGCCTAATGTAAAATCCCAATCATAAGCCCACCTAAAAAACCACATAATTGCATGACACATAGAACCAGAGTGGCACTGACTGGAAACCAACCAGCCAACAACCTTCGATGTGGGGACCTGCAGCTCCAACGCTTGGTCTTCAACCTTCATCCAAGGGTCGCCTCCTCTGCGTCAATCGAGGGATCCCCTCTACATGCTGATTATGAAAACAATTGTTGCTGATCAATCAACAAAACTAATCGTTGTGGAATTACCGCTGTGGATTATAAGACTTTGTTTTCCAAAGGATCACAGACTTTGTTTTCCAAGAGTTAACAGACTTTGTTTTCCAAAGGATTAAAAGCTTTTCGCAATGGGATTACCTCCGAACAGTATGGAATTTCCAAAACTTTATGGGATTATAATTTTTGATTTTTCTTTTCCACTTGCTGGATTACTTCAAGATCAAAGACAGTTCAAGGTTTCCTTTCGTGTTGGACCCCATCCCCAAGGACTGGCGATGGCTTCCAAAAGGGGGGAGATGTAATGGACCTACCCAGGGTCAAACTAAGGTTTTTGAACTGTCCAGTGATGACCTTTACTGACCTTTCAGTAAAGCAAGACATTTACTACAAAATCATTCATTTAGCTATAATCTGATAACATAGTCACCAAAAAGAGACTATTTCTATCTTTGATTTTAGGCTGATGTGATCAAAAGAATAACCTTTGTCATTTTCATGATGTGTGCTTTTAAGCTGTGTTATTCTTTAAGAGTTGTGTTCACTGCGGTGTTAAAGGTGAAATCTCGGGTCACAGAGACCCGACTGTTTTGTTTAGAAATAAGAAGACAGTTTAATCCGTTGTTTTTCATGAACAAGGCTCCAGCTTCTCTGTCTTTTCCTAAACAAATCTCCCTCTGCTCTGGCTGTAACCTTGGGCCTGATAAGGCAAGTGCACTCCTCTCTTTGTTCCTGCTTTTTAAGTTCTAACTGTGCGAGAACGCTTCAGAGTTTGCTGGGAACTTCAAAGAGATGTGAACCTTTCCCAAAGAGCTGGGTACGTTTGGTCAAGAGCTAACGACCTGCGTCTTCAGCTAAGGACTGATGACTTGCTGTTATGAGTCCACTTCGAACAAGCATAAGATCAAGAACTTTGTTTATTCCTCCTTGGAATAAGTTTATCTTGAAGTCAGAGGCCTGAAGCTGACATATTCTCTGATGACCAACGCAAAACCAGGAGACGTTGGAAACGTAAACCAGAACCCTGCTTGAAGGTATTGTACTGGTTCCCACAAGGATCCGTGCATCTGAAAGGCTACAAGGTCTTCCCTCTTACCGGGCTGTCGTCAAAAGGTAAAGAGCTGTTTACAAAACGTACCTGGATTTTAGCAGAAGTCGGATGAGAAGTGTCACTCTGGTATCATGCTCACGATAACTTCTTCTTAAATCTTTCCTCCTACTCTTTCCCCTCTCAATCTAAGCTGGAAACTATTTTTTAAGTTAAAGAGCCCACAGACTAAATATGTTTAACATCTAGTATTTATGTCTGTTGTGTTAAATTTAAGTGTGCTGACGTATCTGAATTGAAAGAAAGTGAAATCATGTCAATCAAGTGTAATGGTGTTAATTTAGTTGATTTATTTTAAATAAATGATAGTGTCTCTTTGACATATCAAACTAAGTCAATGTCCATTGTCACTTAATGGCTCTGTTTATTTATCCATCATAAAGATCACAGAAATATTGGGTAAACTGAAAAAGAAGAGAATCCGTGAAATTACTATTCAATCTGAATAAATAAATTAAGGTAAAGAGGTCAGTATTAATATTGACCTCCTCATAACCTCTTACATACACACACACACAATACATATGTATTTTAAATATATTTTATAATTCTGCATTAGCACACCATATGTATTAGTCTTGTAATAAATTTGTCAACTTTTTCATACAAAATGTGCACCCGACACACACTAAATATGAAGTATTAACATTATTTTAAACTTCTACAGGAGGGGCTGCAACATGTGTCACACTTGTGGAACACTCACATCATCCGCCATAGCAGAAATGCAGTAGCTCCAAGTGGACGTCCACTTCTTATGTACACCATCCCACATCTGTTTGGTGTACAGGAACATCTGGTGGAGGTCTCCCAAAAGGCAGTGGATGCTTGTAAACAAGAATGTCAACTGACCTTATCCTTGTGATGAAGCAATGTTCAACGTGTGTTGCTATATAATGTCTGAGAACTTCTTACGGGCACCAACCACAGCAGACGAATCCATACAGCTGTACATGTTCCTGAGAACTTACATACTTAAGGCCTTGTAATTATCCTGTAGCATTCAGATGGTGCTTCTCCATGCCCTTCATGTGTAACTGATGCTTAGATTTGTTCAGAACATGCACGCACGCACGCACGCACGCACGCACGCACACACACACACACACACCCACACACACACAGGAAGGAGTTTGAGGAGCATAAATTTGAACCACTCGATTGAGGAATAAGCTTCTACCCTGATGCTGTTAGAGTCATGATGATTCTTTAACCAGGATTATTGCCGTGAAGAATCACGTGATTTTGTTGATCTGTTTCATGTTGTTGTGTTCATACCATACACGCGCATACAGACTCATGTTCATGCTGCTGTTCCATGTGATGTTTTTCTGCTATTAGTGCCTAGTATATTTTTAGATAATGTTAGTTCATATCTTAGATGTTAATGTTTTTCTTTTACATTTTATTGATAGATGCCACTGGGACAGAACAGAGTGTACATAAAATTGTTTCACAGCATCCATCAAATGGGGTACGAATTACAACAAAGACTGTCTTACTGTCACGCAAGGACTTACATCCATTATTAATATTTCTTTTACTAATATTGTCAATTACAGTTACTAACACCTCAGCTCAAAAACGTTAAAAATTATCCCAAAAATCTCAGACCTACACCAAACTGTTGCAATTTTGGTTCATTTTATTAAATTTTCATCTGTCTACCAACAACTTTGCTCTGCTTTTACATTCATTTCCACATAACATTCTAACTTTCAGAACAGCTACTGGAATATCAATGTTGTGCTGCACATACAAACAACCTAGATGTAGTGAAACTTACCAGTTTCGTGTTTTATTGACATGGATTATGGTGTGTTTGTTCCCTTTACAATTCTCAACTACTACCATGGACTAAATACTTTTTTTTGCCAAATAATACAAAACATCAATAATTCTCTTAATGTTTTTTTTGTTTGTTTGTTCTACTCAAACAATTTTATAACTACTACACAGAAAAACATTAAAACATGCATCTTGTTTTACGGATCCTACTCCAGGAGGACACTCATAAAGTTTATAATAATTCAATCTTACATAGATATAGAAACGTGCTCATCCACATGGTGGCAGTAGTAGGCTTTGATCCTTCAAGGACAATAACACTGGCAAAAAAGAAAAGATGTCATGAGAAAAAAACAACATTAATTTTGTTGAGTTACTTCGCTTACATTCAAATCATATTCTAAGTAGCACCAAGTTCCTGGGAGTGCATGTCTCAGAGGACCTGTCCTGGAGCAGGAACACTGCAGCACTGGTCAAGAAAGCTCACCAGCGTCTCTACTTGCTCCGCAAGCTGAAAAGAGCTGGAGCTTCAACCCCCATCATGTGCACCTTCTACAGGGGCGCCATAGAAAGTGTCCTGACCAGCTGTATCACGGTGTGGTTTGGTGCATGTACTGCATCCTGCCGAAAGAGCCTCCAGCGTATAGTGAGAGCAGCTGAGAAGATCGTCGGCACCTCCATGCCCTCACTGCAGGACTTACACAGCAAACGCCTCACTCGGAAAGCCCTCTGCATGGCAGGTGATTCCACACACCCACTACACAGCTGCTTCAGCCTGTTGCCTTCAGGGAGGAGACTGAGGAGTCTCCAGGCTCGAACCAGCAGACTGAGAGACAGCTCTGTTCATCAGGCAGTCAGGACGCTAAACACTCTGCCTGTTCTGCCTCCCTCCCACTTGATGCTGGAGCACAGGATGCTCTCCACTGCACACCTGTAGAAGGAGGTGAGGACTGGGCTGCTCAGACCAGCTCGTCTCAGCCGTCTGAGGAAGTAGAGTCTCTGATGACCTTTCTTGATCAGGCTGGTGGTGTTGTTGCTCCAGCTGAGGTTATCATTCAAGTGTACACCCAAGTACTTGTAGCTGGAGACCACTTCCACTGCAGATCCTCTTATGTTCAGTGGGGTGTGGGTGTGTTTGTTCCTTCTGAAGTCCACAATCATCTCCTTTGTCTTCTTCACATTCATGTGAAGGTTATTCTCTTTGCACCAGCTCTCCAGATGTTCCACCTCCTGTCTGTAGCTGGACTCATCATTGTTTGTGATGCATCCCACCACCGCTGTATCATCTGCAAACTTAACAATATGACAGCCTGGATGTGTGGCTGTACAATCATATGTGAGCAGAGTGAACAGAAGAGGGCTCAGCACACATCCTTGAGGAGAGCCAGTGCTGAGGGTAATGGTGGAGGAGGAGAAGTTGTGGATCTTCACGGACTGTGGTCTGTTTGTTAAGAAGTCTAAGACCCTAACCTTAAGAAGTCTAAGATCACGTTATTATGTGATATTATCACGTTATAATGTGATACGTATCACGTTATAATGCGATACGTATCACGTTATAACGTGATAAGTATAGATGTCCATCCACATGGTATCAGCACCATTACCCATAATGCAAGTTCGCCCGCTCATACGCTCATATGGTTCATACGCTTGTTTTTGCCTACATGCTAACAATGGCTAATTTACAGAATTTGATCGTTTTACTTCATGCTTGGTCTAAAACATGGAGGGATACTGCTTCACACTGTGGATGACATCATCATTAGTATGTGCAGTCTGAAGGGCGAGATACACTCGAGCGTCCTCACGATACGCCAATACGCAGCGTACGTACGCTGTGGCAAAAGCGTAGCCCCGCGTAGCCCCTCAGGGCAAGTACGCGCAAAAGTATTTTTTTACTACGCATACGCGATCCGCGTGCGCGATACGCGGTGTCTGACCATAAACTTCCCGGCGCCGGACTGTTTTGTATGTTACACAAATGAAATAAATTCCCCTTCTTTATCGCTGATCGGGCCTTTTCTTTTGTTTTTTTGCCTAAAGTCAAGTAACCGCTTCTTCCTCCGTTCACTCGATGATTGAAA
>JBBPBX010097294.1:0-12883 GCA_038048925.1 Garcialebias charrua
AGTTAAAATAGGCATTGACATGCTGAAAACACTGACATGTCAGTTAAAATAGGCATTGACATGCTGAAAACACTGACATGTCAGTTAAAATAGGCATTGACATGCTGAAAACACTGACATGTCAGTTAAAATAGGCATTGACATGCTGAAAACACTGACATGTCAGTTAAAATAGGCATTGACATGCTGAAAACACTGCCATCTTGTGGCACATGTCACAAAAACTGTGGCACATGTCACAAAAACTGTGGCACATGTCACAAAAACTGTGGCACATGTCACAAAAACTGGCACATGTCACAAAAACTGTGGCACATGTCACAAAAACTGTGGCACATGTCACAAAAACTGTGGCACATGTCACAAAAACTGTGGCACATGTCACAAAAACTGTGGCACATGTCACAAAAACTGTGGCACATGTCACAAAAACTGTGGCACATGTCACAAAAACTGTGGCACATGTCACAAAAACTGTGGCACATGTCACAAAAACTGGCACATGTCACAAAAACTGTGGCACATGTCACAAAAACTGTGGCACATGTCACAAAAACTGTGGCACATGTCACAAAAACTGTGGCACATGTCACAAAAACTGTGGCATGTCACAGGAAGTGTCAGTACGACATGCCAGTGCCACAAATTGAGCTCGGCCTTGTTGCACCTGCACTGGGTCGAGGAGGCATCCAAACACAGAGCTGGCCTTCCCGATGAGCTTATCTCTCAATAAATAACTTGTAAAATAAAATAAAAAGAGGCATTGTATTTCAGAACAGAAGAAAGGGAGAAAAGTTCCCGCAATGCATTTAACATCAAAGACATGATGCAAAGCGATGAAAGATTTCCCGTATTACTGAGACAAATGGGCACCCATGACGAAACCTTGCTATGTTTCAGTTTTGTGTGATTAATACCTTCTAAACGCTGCAGTGAAAGCCTTTACACAACTTCATTAATGTCATTTTGCTCATGAATAATCCACAAGGTTCAGAGATGGCAGCAAACTGTACAACATAATATTGAATTTGTACTAGAATTGGCTAAAAACGTCGGTTTTGTGTAATCAAAGTAAAAGTATGATATTGAAAATACAAAGAATAACTTTTACTAACAACTGCAACATATTTTGACATCACTGTAATTTCTGCTTTTATGCCGCCATATAGATTTGACACGTCAAATATGGTGTCTAGAGGTTTTATTGTTTTCTGTTTGGACGTTCAACAACAAGTTGCTTGTGCAAAAAAGAACTGTGAATAAATTTTTCTTTTTTTTCTTTTTGGCCATGAAGAACTAAAATTACTGCAAGGGAAAAAATGCTGCTTTGCTTTGTGCTACTGCCATGCATTAATTGCTTATTTGCTCCACATGGGAGTTTTTTTATTTGTGTGACAGGTTGTTCCAGTCTTGGCTCGTATCCAAAACATCAACTTTATTTTAATTAGACTAAAATACATTTTAAGTATGAAGGGAAAGGGAGTTTCACTGGAAGCGCCTTTCATGCAAATTGCTCGTCGTCGTCCCCCCCCCACCCCCTCACATTATTCAGGCTCTTTAACAAGTGGAGAATGTGGAGGAACAACAACTAATACTGTATTGTGACAACTTTATAAACGGCAAACATTTTCACTCACCGTTTTTGTCTGCTCGGCGAAAAATCTGCAAGAAAAACAAAAAGAGGAGGAGACCGTTTTACTTTATAAAAATAAATCTTGTAACAAGCACATACAAACTGAGCTGTGACATGTGTCAGAATGGTCATAGGGTACCCTATAAGAAATGTGACAATAACGAACAGATTCCAGATGATAAATTAAGCTAAACAATTATAACTTTTGAGGTAAACAGTCAATACAAAATCAGCACAAAGATAAATTGCATCAAAGGAATAGAATTTCCATTATCCTGCAGGTGTTTCTGTCAAATAAAAAACTAATATTTTACCAACATAGTTGATCCTGAATGCTGCAGCCAGAGATTTAATGAGTTAATAGGCGAGGTCGTCTTCTCTCCATTGGCTCCCTGTCAAATCCAAAATTTAATTCAAAATCTTACTTCTAACCTACAAAGCTCTCAATAACCTAGCTCCATCTTATACTTGAGATCTTATTGTTCCATATTTTCCAAACAGAACACTTTGCTCTCAGACTGCAGGTTTACTCGTGGTTCCTAGAGTTTCCAAAAGCAGAATGGGAGGAAGATCTTTCAGTTATCAGGCTCCTCTCTTGTGGAAACAACTTCCAGTTTCTGTTTGTAGGGCTGACATACTAGCTATGTTTACATGTGCAAGCTGCTTTGATCAGATTGAAATGTTTTCTGATTAAATAATTAAAATGCATTGTTTACATGGGCACAATCTGTTCATGAAGAGTGTTTACATGCAGCAGGCTTTTAAAAAAATTATTAAAGTTTTATTCATTTTACATATTAAAAAAACAACATAAAAGATAATGGGGAAAAAAATCATAAATATGTGAAAAAATCAAAATACATAAAATGAAAGGTGGCAGAAAGAAGAAAAAATTCTTATTTTGTCTGCCCCTTTTTAAAAAAAAATAAAAAATTTTTTTTTTTTTACAAACAATCAATTCAAACAATTAACTACCAAAAACAACAGATCAATTTAGTAACATTTCACACTCAATAATCAACAAATACATTAGGATGCATTACTTAAAGCTTTAGTATTTTGCTAGCAGTTTAGACTTGATAATTTTTTTGAATTTCATCACAGAGTTGATCTTTAACATCCTTTTCCAAAACATTCCACAATTCCACTCCCTTATTTGAAATAAAACGTCCCTTCAAACTAGTCCTATATCTAGGTTTAACAAACATTTCAGTTCCTTTTATTCAGTATAATTATTATTTATTGCTTTTATTCAGAATAGAAGTACTGGCATGCGCAGAGTGGTAAACTTTCCTTTAAAAAACCACCAAAGAAGAAGTTCTACTTCCGGGATGAACGTAAACAAACCTGAGCGCCGAAATTTGACTCGCGGCAGGTTTTAATAACAGTGGAGACGTTACTGCACACCCTGATTGAGCTACAGGTAATACAGATCATTTTGAGCTCTTTCAAAGTTTCTAGTAGAAATGTTGTATCGCTCACCGACCAGTTTTGCTTCCCCGACATATTGGCATCTAGCCAGGTGGAAACACCTGAGGTTGACAGGTCGCACATGCAAAGTCAGGTCAGTTTTCCACAATCTGAATAAAATGCTCAGATTAAGTGTTTAAATGAACACCGTTTGGATCATGAATCGGTATAAACCACCCGTTTCATTCTGATTACAAAATCATTTGGTTCGAGCTGAATCAGCTCAGAATAATCTGAACGGGGCATCACATGATGCATTTTTATTCCGAATGGCCATTTAATCTGATTACTTATGTCCACGTAAACATAGCTATTGTCCAGTTTTAAAACTGGGCTTAAGACTTTCCTTTATGATAAATTCTATAGCTACCATAGGCTTAGACTACTGAAGGACAAATTGACTTCGTTTTTTTAAATTGAATTGTTACAATAGTTGAAAGGACCATATATCATAAAAACCATATATCATAGTATATGAACCATATATCATAGTACAGTATATGAAAGAATACATAAAATGAAAAGTGAAAAGAACAAGCAACAAAAAAACAAAAACAAAAAAAACATCTACATTACAAGGCGGTGTAAAAAAATCTGCTTCGACCGGCTGGGTTTGAGAATATTAGGAAGTAGGAACAGATACACAATGGCAGGTCGAGAATCACATGTTAAGATAGAAATAGTATGAAATGAAAAGTATTCTGTCCTTTTCGTTGCCATTTTATTTTAATTTGTTTAAAAAAAAATTAAAAATGAATTTGTATGCCTCTTTTATGACTGTCTACTGTATTGTTGTCATTGTTGTCCACTGTTGTCATCACTCTTTGCTAAAGAAGTCGGGTTTCTCTTGTAAATGAGTCCCCGAGTGGGATTAACCTGTCTAAATACAGGTTGAATGAATGAAAAAGATGGCTGCCTGTCATGAGCCTGGCTCTGCTAACGGTTTCTTCCTCATGAGTGAGGTAATACAGCTTTAAAATGTGTGCCAGTGTAGTTTATTTAGTGGAAACATTTTATGATGTGTTTGCATAATTTTTCACTCTGTATTAAAGATTGAATATGACAGAGTGTTTGTTGCCAGGGGAACAAGTGATGGGGACTCCAGTAGCCCCTGCAGCACCATGTGCAGCACTGCTATCTGCTTGTGTTGCAGCTAGCTGGCTCCTCTGGCAGGGGGCTCTGACTGAACTGTAAATGCAAACTCCACACCCAGCCCTCATGTGGTTTCAAAGACAATTTTTGTTGAAACACATGGATGAATGATAGCTCTGGAGCCAGAAATGCCCAGTGTCTCATCAGTCGTTCCAAACAAATTCAACAAAGCTATTAAGGCTCTACTGATCACATCCGTTTTCTTTCTGCTGCGATACGACAAACTGCTTTATAAAAGAACTTTATTGGGAATGACTTTGCTGTGAGCTGCTGTTTTGTCACTAAACTAAACTTTACTGGACAGATCCCACTGTTACCCGACACATTTATTTATTTATTTTATTTTTATTATTATTATTATTATTTTGCTATAATGATCTTCAGGTTAGCTTGTGTTCAAAACAACGTTGCAAAGTATATAGACTGTGAAAGACTGTGTTTACTGCATTTGAGTTGGCCTCTGAACTCCAAATGATGCAAAGCTTTTAATTAGCAAAATGCACAAAACGTTCGGGTCGGTGCACTTTCATTACAGAAGAAGGTCTTTCAAACATTAAGACAAATAACCATTTAAACAGACTGACCTCCTCAAACAACAATGAATGAGTCAGCCGTGCCTAAAAGATAGGATCAGTGCTATTTTTAATACGTTCAAGTCTGGGTTTCACACATGGATTTAAGAGTAAGGAATACAGTACATGTTAAAATTGTGCGGCATTTGCATGCAATTAAAACATTAAGTTGTTTTAAAGAGATTAGTGTTTTGCCTGTTTTACACGCCAGGCTTTTTGTTTCTATGCAGGCAAGTCAGTTTGTTGCATGACCGTGCCAATATTTGTGACTTCTATCTTTTTTAGCATTAAAACGGTGAAGAAAGTTAATTTATTGGCCACAGTATGGCTGCCTAGCAAAATGCCACCCTTAGGCTTGTTAGTTTTGTGGTTTTATTTAGAGTTCCAGGGCCAGATGGTGTGTTAATCAAAGTCAAAGTCAAAGTCAACTTTATTGTCAGATCTGCAATATGTACAGTGCAGGACATACACAGGACCGAAATTGCGTTTCTCTCAGTCCCTCGGTGCAACAGTAAACATCTAAACATTGAAACACTGAAACATATAATAATAGACATAAGCATAAAATAGTAAACCTAACACTGTCCTGAGTTTTTTGCATAGTGGTATAAGAGTATGAAAATTTACACCAACTCTAAAACTAAAACATTAAACATTTAATGAACATAATATTGTCCTGAGTTTTTGCATACTAGTATAAAAAAAGAGTATAAAAAGTATAACTAAAATAAACTAAAGGTTTCTAGCATTGACATTTGCAAAGTGGCAAAGCAGCGTATGAGTCAATGTACACAGTATATGTATGAGGTAGTAGTTGATGTTGTTGTAGAGGCAAAAAGTGGCATATGCAGTAAGGCACATTGGGCATCCCTAAATAAGACCGTTCAGAGCACACTGTATATGTACCAGCAGTGGTGTAGATATTAGAGTAGTGTAAATAAATGTAAACAGTAGTAATTACATGTAAGCAGTAGTAATAAAAGTAAACAGTATTAATAAATGTAAACAGAGAATGTAAACAGTATTATGATTATAGGCAGTGATGTAATACAGACATTAGTGCAAGTATGAGAAGTAGTGCAAACTGTATGAGCACATGACCGAGAGTTTAGTGAATAACCCGTTTGATGACACAGAGTCTAGTGTTAAAAACTTTGTGTTGAGTGATAATATGTGAGAAAGTTTTAGTGTTAAGGCAGTTCAAATGGGAGGGGAGGCAGAGCAGGCAGAGTGTTTAGCATTCTGACTGCCTGATGAACAGAGCTGTCTCTCAGTCTGCTGGTTCGAGCCTGGAGACTCCTCAGTCTCCTCCCTGATGGCAGCAGTCTGAAGCAGCTGTGTAGTGGGTGTGTGGGATCACCTGCCATGCGGTGGGCTTTCCGATTGAGGCGTTTGCTGTGTAAGTCCTGCAGTGAGGGCAAGGAGGTGCCCACGATCTTCTCAGCTGCTCTCACAATGCGCTGGAGGCTCTTGCGGCATGATGCAGTACATGCACCAAACCACACAGTGATGCAGCTGGTCAGGACACTTTCTATGGCACCTCTGTAGAAGGTGCTCATGATGGGGGTTGAAGCTCCAGCCCTTTTCAGCTTGCGGAGAAAGTAGAGACGCTGGTGAGCCTTCTTTGCCAGTGCTGCAGTGTTCCTGCTCCAGGACAGGTCCTTTGAGACGTGCACTCCCAGGAACTTGGTGCTGTCTACTCTCTCCACTGCGGTGCTGTTGATGGTCAGAGGGGATGTTGGGCATCCCTCTTCCTGAAGTCCACAACAATCTCCTTTGTCTTCTCCACGTTGAGAGTGAGATTGTTGTGTCCGCACCACAAGGCCAGGCGGCTCACCTCGTTCCTGTAGTCCGTCTCATCGTTGTTGCTGATGAGACCCACCACTGTTGTGTCGTCCGCAAACTTGATGAAGTGGTTGGAGCTGTACGATGGTGTGCAGTCGTGTGTTAGCAGGGTGAATAGAAGGGGGCTCAGCACACATCCTTGTGGGGCCCCTGTGTTCAATGTGATGGTGCTAGATGTGTTACTCCCGATCCGTACTGTCTGTGGTCTCCCGGTCAGGAAGTCTAGCAGCCAGTTACACATTGAGGTGTTCAGCCCCAGACTGTCCAGTTTAAGGATGAGCTGTTGGGGGATGATGGTGTTAAATGCCGAGCTGAAGTCGATGAACAGCATTCTAACATAGGAGTCCTTCGTGTCCAGATGTGTGAGAGCTGTGTGAAGGGCAGAGGAGATGGCATCGTCGGTTAATGAACACTTATCTACAATAATTATTGAACTCCAACATTAAAGTGTTTGCTGTATTTTGATCAATTTGATTTAGCCCGGTGACAGTGTTTATATGCATGGGATAAGTTCTTGTTTTGGCTGTATGCACAACTACTGTAGTTTCCAGAGTCATTGAAAACGTATTGAAAAAGTATGTTTACATGCTCAAATTACTTTGTTCTGTATTTGAACTAAACCACCACATAAACCTGAATTGTCTGATCCCTTGAAGTAGATCACACTAAAACTAAACAATAATTCAATTAAGCTACATAATATTTACACCTTACCATGACAATAATAATAATAATAATAATAATAATAACACCTAGTGTGGGCATTGCATTTTACTGTATATAGTTTTGAAAATTTTAATTTCAATTTATTCTTGGAACACACAGTTGCTTTACAATTAATGTCTATGTCTTCTTACTGAAAGAAACTTGTCTTTAAAAGAAAACAATTCACCGGTTTTAAGCTTGAATGGCTTTTTCTGCTCCAAAATGAGGCAACAGCATCTCCATCAGATAGAAGCTTCCTTTGTTTTGAAGGTTTTGCATTAAGTATTGTGTACAAGAACGAATATGGTAGCTTTATTGGAGGGAATTGAAGAAAAATAATTGAATTCAAAATCTTACTTCTAAACTAAAAAGCCCTCAACAACCTAGATCCATCTCATATTCGAGATGGTTCCATATTTAACAGAACACTTCACTCTCAGACTGCAGGTTTACTCGCTGTTCCTAGAGGTTCCAAAAGAAGAATGGAGGAAGATCTTTCAGTTCTCAGGCTCCTCTCTTGTGGAACCAACTTCCAGTTTCTGTCCGTAAGGCTGACACATACGGTAGTCCAGTTTTAAGAATTTTGATCAATCCTAGGCTTCGGCTACTAGAGGACAAATTTACCTCATTTCCTTAAATTATTTTAAAATTGAAAAGTTTTCATTTGATACTACAGTATTTCTATCTTAACATGTGATTCTTGACCTGCCATTGTGTAGCTGTTCCCCTCAAACCCAGCTAGTCAAAGCAGATGGCCGCCTGTCCTGAGCCTCGTTCTGCCAAAGGTTTCTTCCTCATGAGGTAGTTTTTCCTTTCCACTGTCGCCTCCTTGCTTGCTCAAGATGAGAGTTCTGCGATGGAGTTAAACTCAGCGCAGTCTCCTCAGATAAATAACGTTAACTTATTATTTTGTATAAACTGTATGAATGTTTCTTTTCAGTGCTCTGAGATTACTTCTGTTGCGACTTGGTGCTGGACAAATAAACTGAATAGAAGTGAACGGGCATGATGTAGGAATGCTTCAGCAAACTTCCCTCTTTAACATGTAAACTGATAAATAAATGAATGGAGTAGCCTACAAGGAATTTATGCATATAATATAATCAAAATAAAGTCTTATCTAAAATTACAACAAGGTCAATAGTTAGAGGTCAGCGAGACATGTAAACAAAAACATTGTTAAATCTCTTTTTATAATATATTTAAATATTCACAGTCACAAATAGCAGCGGCTGAATCATTGAGGCTTTTTAAAGACTGAAGACAATGAACTTGCCAGACAAATATCAGCATAACTCGACAGAATATCTACAGCATGGATGAGTCACCGACACCTTGAAAGCAGTTTATTGGTTAAAAAAAACCCACAATATGGCTCAGGATTGAGCAAATAATCGGTGTTGGGCAGCTGCTAAAGCCTTGAGAAGAACTGCTGCCATACTTTCTGGCCTTAGAAATGTATTTCATTTGTTTCCTTTTATTCTTGTTCCTTTTACCAGAAACGCCCACCGTCTGTTTCCTTCGTGCTCTGCGACGTGTCCGACACGCCTCAGCTGCTTCCAGTTTCTTATTCATTCCACCTGCGTTTCGTTTTGGTTCGGTAGTATTCAATCCTTCCTCTTCCCTCGGTGCATTCTCACATTTGTTCTGCACCATCGATTTCGTGCCCCAATTAGCCTGAGATGTACATGCATAACTGTGTTTTCCAGAGGTTTAACATTTGACTCGACAACACAATGAATCTGACACGTGCATTGCCATTGATCCTGTTTTCCTCCCTCAGTTTTCATTGTTAGGTATAGCGTCACACTTGGCATGTTTGTCAGAGCTGACACGCAGGTTACTAATGACCGCGGAGTCTGACCCTCCATCTCCATAGGTCAGCAAACTCCAGGTCTGCACTTCTGCTGTCTGTTTGTCAAGCTCTGCCTCGCTGCTCCTTCAAACCTGACTTCTAACAAGAGCCAGGACATTATCACAACACAACGTTTGTGTTTCAGTTTAAACACAAACTTAACTGATGAGTTTCTGCTTAAAAATTGGTTAGTTTTGACGTTTTAAGTGTTATAGTGGGTTGTAGTCATTCCTCTGGGATTACTACACAATTCTGAAACTAATTGTATACTTAAAAAAAAAGGTATTCTATAGCAGAGCTATTCAACAAAACTGCTCAGGGGGCCACAGTTTCTGAAAGCCAGCAGCTCAGGGGCCGGACATCCAGCAGTTAAAGTCATTACCTCAATTCAATTCAGTTTATTTATACAGCATTAAGTCACAACAGAAGTCATCTCAGGGAATTGAACAAAAAAATTCATATATGAAAATAATAATTTAACATTATTTATCTGAGGAGACTGCTTTGAGTTGAACTCCATCACAGAACTCTCATCTTGTGCAAGTATGAAGGTGACAGTGGAAAGGAAAAACTCCCTAATGAGGAAGAAACATTTAGCAGAACCAGGCTCAGGACAGGCGGCCATCTGCTTTGACCAGCTGGGTTTGGTAGGAACGGATACACAATGGCGTGTCAAGAATCACATGTTAAGATAGAAATAGCATCAAATGCAGACTTTTCATTTTTAGCAACTCATTTAAGGAAATGAGTGAGTAATATGAAAACATACCAAGTTTTACAATGATCGGTTTCCTTTTAAATTTGTTTATTTTATTGCATTGAATCATAAATGCAATGAATAGAACCCAAACCCAGAAACTAAAAAATAGGTAGTCCCCGACTTACGAGCGCTCTTACACATGAGGTTCCGGACTTAAGAGCTGGCGAACGAGCAGTAAATTTGTAAAGAACATACAAAAAATACAGCACTTTTATGTGGTTTTAGATGAAAGTGTGTTAGCTAACTGTTTGGAAACAAGTTTCTGAGCATGTTTATGAACTAGTATGAACATGTGTGATGAAAAACGAGTGTTCATAGTAGCGCTAGCATAAATTTTCCGACTTATGACCAAAAATCCGGACTTATGAGAACACGTGTTTCGTGTTCCGACGTACGACATTTTTGTCTTACGAGATACTCGTAGTAACGGAACTTGCTCGTAAGTCGGGGACCACCCGTATATATTATGACATCATTGGTGGACTGGAAATGGCCCGTGGGCCGCCAGTTGAATAGTCCTGTCCTATAAAGCATCATTAGGTCCCAACATCAGCCCTTTTGCTATTGGTCCTACAGCAAAACCTATTGTCAGCCAACAGTTTGTTGTTGTCTTTTTGGCAGTGTAACCCATTTCACTCTGTCCCTCCTCCTCAATTAAATGGAGAACAGGTAACTTTAAAATTATTTGTTGTTTGGCTGTGTCTTTGGGCTCTCTGGTGACAGGAGACGATAATGCATCATTTACAGCAAGCCCGGAAAAGGTCAGATCTGCTTCCCAGAGTGATGCAGCTCTGATGTCACGGTGGAAGGAATTAAGACTGTGGCTTCTCTCAGGCTCTGCCGACTTCATACGGGGCTTCGAAGGTGAGGAAATCAGAGTGAAATATCAGATTTTGAGTCTCTTGAGAATCGCAAAGTTATATTTTCCCTTTTTGCACCACAGCAGAAAACGTGAACACAAGGAGGGGACTGTGAGAGACGAATTGGAAAATAAGTGTTTGGTGATTTACAAAACCTCAGAAACAATCTGAGTGTGCACAAAATAAACACAATTAATAACCAACAAACTATGGGAAATTATAAACTAGTCTATTATTGTCCTTGGCCTTCAAGCAGGGCACTTTGAGGCATTGCATGATCTGAGTTGCTATAATCTTTACCCTTCTGACATTAGGGATAGCTCATTAGAGTGTAATTAGGACTCACTATAGACCTGCTGATGCACTAATCACTCAGTAATTTGGGGCGGCTATGTTTGTTGCATACAAAGAAACAAAAATGATGAGTGAAATAGCTTCCCATTTCATTCAATAAAGGGGTGCCTTGTTTGTTTGTTTGTTTGTTTGTTTATTCATTTCATTTCAATTAAAACAAGACATATTCAAAACAAATAAATAAAACGAAAGGCAGCAGAAGAAGAATGAATTCTTATCATTTCTGCCCCTTGTTAACATTATTAAACAACCAATTCAAAAAATACATAATACAACAAACCACAAAACTTATCACAATTATTCAGCAAACTTAAATATATCTCATCAGCAAAACATTCTTGATCTTTTTCTTAAATACAACTAATAATTTCTCCTTTTTTGCATCATCATCCAAACTATTCCATAAACTAATTCCCTTCATTAAAGTAGACCTACCCTTTAAACTTGTTCTATACCTCAAGATGAGAGTCCGTAGCCTTGTGGTTGAAACAACTCTGGGAAGTCTGTAAACAGATGTACTTATAAACCATTACCTTATAATAATTCACCATCACTGAAATCCTGTACATTTTTTACTCCAAACCCATAAACCAATTTATTTTAGGGCACAACCAGCTGACTTTCTTCTGTCTGTTTCACCATGTGGGGCCTGATACAAATTCTGCAACAGCACAATCTGCTTTAAAGACAAAATCAAAATCTACCAGCTGTCCCAGTGAAATAATTGGGCTTCCTGCAAGCAGGAACGTATCTATAGGCTCATTGTTCTCCCTCACCAAAGAACACTGGATGATGCACATAAAAAAGGTAAGAATAAATAACGTGAAAAAGAGTAGCGGAACTGAAAAAGTTTCCTATTTCACACACAAAAAGGACATTTAGATTCTATTAACGCCACCACAAGCTGTTTTTAGACATTGAGCAAGGATACTTTAAACGGAGCCTGTTTCTGATCCGTCAGCAGAAAACCTTTAAACCGAGAACTTGATGTCAACTGTTCACAGGGACTGACGTTTCTGCAAAAGTATTGTCCATTTTTAGAAGCTGTCATGTCTAAGTGATAGATGAGTTGACAAACTGTCAGCTGGTGAGAGCTCAGACCTGGAGACATCACTGGTCAGCAACCCTCCAACAAGATGGACGGTTTCTATGGCAGCAACGCAGGTTAATCGTCAGCGGCTGTTATTTGTTTAAAAGCATCATTTGGAGCAGAGGTGTGTGTGTTTGTGTGTGTGTACAGTTTCATGACAGGAAAAGAAATAATTCAGAACTTTTCAGAGAACAATCTGTGACTAAAACGTCTGTTAGCTTTAAAAACAAAACAGATATAAAACTAAGTAGTTTATTAATAAACCTGTTGTGGTTGAATGTGTTATTGGGTACAGATTTTCAGGCAGCAGAAGTGAGAGTGCCAAAAGAGGAGAAGCCCCCAACAGCCCCTGAACCTGTCCGACTGAGAGCTTAATGTATCATGCAGAGACTGCAGCCCTCCACCCCCCATACACACACACACAGGCAAAATAAAGACAATTAAAAGGATCAACATAAAAAATTTAAAAAAATACCAGTAGACAAGTCATGAAACTGCACATTGTGAGTGACTTCTGCTCAGTTTTTCTGTCTTGCAGTCAGTATTCTCAGATGAGCAGCTTTAATAAACTGCACAACAACAACTAC